>JAPCWY010000008.1:30610000-30612500 GCA_028455895.1 Rhodomyrtus tomentosa
GTCTTTAAGAGTGGAACTTTCTACTACTCGGTAAGAAAGTACTAGTCATTCTTTGATAAATGATCACTATGAGTCAAACTCAATAGAATTTCGAGTCTTTATTTTGTTTTGCCTTTGATCATATTGGATCGAACAAGATTGCTTTCTTGTGTCTACATAAGGTTTTTGATCCGTTCGTAAAAGATTACTATCCTATCTCACAACAAGCTAGGAAATTAACAAACAACCCATTTTGAAATCTGGGGAGGGGGATCAAGATCAAGAAGTTATAGAAATTTTTTCTTTACGAATTTGTTTGATTCAGGGAACAAATTCAATTTCTTCATCATATGATTCGATAAAATATTTTGAATCTATGTCGAATTGGTAGATAATCTCAATCAAATGAATTTCGTTTTTGCAGCACCCATAGGCGCGAGTCTTTGGATGCACGTGTTTTGTTCATATTCCTGCACAGATACTCCCAGGAAAAGCTCGAACGACCTTCAACAAAAGGGTACCTGTACCCGAAACCGACACAAGTGGGTAGGTAGAGAATACCTAGGGGCGCGAGACAACTCTCTCTAAGGAACTCGACAAAATAGCCCCGTAACTTCGGGAGAAGGGGCGAGCGAAATGGGAGCAGCCTAAACCGTGAAAACGTGAGCTTACCAACATGAGTCAATCTCCAAGAGGTAATCGAGCGTCTCTTTGATATTGAATTCAGTTTACGTCCCCTTTATCGAGAAGAAAGAGTAAGGTCTCAATTTCACTACCGAATTTTCGAATGAATGCTGGGCTGGGCCACCTTGAATGGCGTGAGCCGCTATATCGATTCGAAATTAAATATATTCAATTAAATATATATTCTATATAGATAGATTAAAACCGATCGGAAGGTCCTGAATTAGACCAATGAAATTCTGTCTGCTATAATAATAACTAAAAAAGCACTTCTGAATTGATCTCATCTGGTTCGACTTAAAGCCTTAAAGACAGAGAAAGGGAGGAGCAGTTATCTATGTAATTACGGTCTTTGTTTTGTTAGCCGTTCTTCCGGTCGAGCACTCTCTTTTCTTTGTCCAATTCTGTCTTACCAAAGAAGACTGACTCCTTACCAACCCGCGAAGGATTTTGAGGTTGGACCAGGTACGAAGAATGAATCTCTATCTGTGCACGGAAGTTGCTGGCCGGCAGCCGCTCAACTGTTCGAGCGCAATGCTCTTGACTCGTTCAAGGATCCCAACCATTATCCCGTCGTTTCACCGTCGAGGAAAGGGGCCCATTCAAGCCTTTTCCTTGTTTATCTTGTTTGTTTATTAGGGGCTCCTTCTTATCTTCATCGCGGGGTTCGTGAACTTAGCCGATACAAAGCTATATGATAGCACCCAATTTTTCCGATTCGGCAGTTCGATCTATGATTTATCATTCATGGACGTTGATAAGATCGCATCTCCTCCTTGTTGAAGGGAATTGCCACTAATCCTCATTGCTGTCCTGAGCCCCTTTATATTGAAATGGGTGAAGAGTCAAATGTTTTGGCATTTCCTCATGGGGGGATGAATCAAGAAAATTTTGAATCATAGCTCTCGATTTTTTATCATCCCTCGCCGTAATAATATCTAGTAGAGAAGAAAAACGACGCACGGACCGTACTCGAGCTTTGGATCAATGTCCCCAAAAGCAAGGAGTATGCTTGCGCGTTTCAACGAGAACATCGAAAAAACCTAATTCAGCTCTACGTAAGATAGCCAAAGTACGATTGAGCAATCGACATGATATATTTGCTTACATTCCGGGCTCCTCGATGAGGGACCACCTAGATCGGATTAGAAAGCAGTGGACTACTCCCAGTTATCGACTTCAAGCGGGGAAAGCTAATTCAGTAGTTGATTTGGGAACGAGTCGAGCATTTTAAACAGGAGAATAAAGGCTTTTGAAATATATCATCTATCGGTTGAAAGAACCATCTTCGTGGCAGATGATATATTTCAAATCCCAAAAGCCTGTAGGGAAAATGGAATTTCCACAATAACTGCAAATCCCTCTGAGAAAATTTGAGAATAAAAATTCTTTTTGTGCCCCAAAAATGGATTCCGTTGATACATTCGAGTAATTAAACGTTTCACAATTATTGAACTAGATTTATTGTAATAACCTGCTTCAAAGGAACGGAGCTTTGTTGAAGCTATTACTCAGACTCTTTTTCGTAGTATTGGCAATGGAAGAAAGATCATATAATAAGTAAAAGATTCAAAGTCTTCGTTGCATATGGGTACCTCAGGCTACGGGTCCGGTCTCGTGTGGTACCAATCTATAGGTCCAAAAGGGGGAGGAGAGCCATCCTCCGTGGCCATGAACCTCCTTTGCGTTTTTGATTCAACCAACTCTTCTACTTTCCGCGAAAAAAGAAATAAAAAAATAAGAAGTAAAACAACAAAGTAATATTTAGGTATATTTTGAATCGAATTCGATTCAATGTACAGTATTTCATTAAAAGATCTTGTATGATCTTCTTGCC
>JAPCWY010000008.1:31217500-31437500 GCA_028455895.1 Rhodomyrtus tomentosa
GCTGGAGAGGAAATTACCGTGCAAATTTTTTTCCAGGACGAACGAAACTCAGGTGTCCGCGCTCGTGGAAATTAAGGAATAATGGGCCGACAAAGGTTCTCGGTCGGCCCGACCATGATGGGCCCAAGAAAGCGTACATCTGAAATAAATGGCTTCAGCTCTTACAAAGTCAATTTTTTTTCCCCTCTGCACGATGGAGGTATTAATCTAGTAATTACTATGGTGTACAGATCTGTGCTCTTCATGGCAACCTGTGATTGAACTGTTAGTCGGTGTCGTGATTTGAATCCAAATCCGAGCCAAGAACATAGATGCGGATGCATACATATGGCTATGTTGACTGAGGAGGAAGATCGAACGAACTGTTTGAAAAAAAAAGAAGCATTTGATTACCATATTTACAATGTTATTCAAATCTTAAAAAATTGCAAAGAAATCACACATAAAATTATGTACCAAAATACGTATGTTCCGGAAGTTTCTGGTGTCGAGAGCTAAAAGAAGAAGAAGAATAAGAGAAAAGTCTATCCGGAAAATCTCTTAGCAATTCGAGCCATCGAGAGATAGGTAAAATCGTATGAAGTGTAAATTTTTTCTGTCAGACTTATTTATTTATTGGTCGAATGTCGCACTTATTAAATCCATTTTGGGAGTGGAAAATAAAACAACGAAATTAGAGTTACAGGGACATCACATGGCATGAAAAACGTGGGATTGGGCATCCTTGTCCGACCAATCCGAAAAGCGCACGCATCTCTTTACAATGAACCCGCCCGTGCACAAACATTCCCCTTCTAGGGCTTTTATAAGAGCCGAGCACTCTGTGGTTATCTTCTTTCTCTCTGCCGCCATCGCTAGGGTTTACAATCATTCACCCCCCACTCGCAAACTCCACATTTCCAGCCCCTCTCTCTCGAGCATCGACTTCGGTCCATCCCTAACTTAAACAGCTCACATGGCTCGCGGCACGCTCTAGGGTTTCGTGGTTGCTGTCGATTGCGCTGTACTGGAGTTCTTTGTCTTGTCTCGAGAGAGAAAGGTGAGAGCTCTCTGAGAGAGAGAGATGGCAACCACGAACCCTTTCGACATCCTCGGCGACGACGACAATGAGGACCCCAGCCAGCTCATCGCTGCTGCCAAGCCGGTCGAGAAGCCGAAGAAGGCCCCGGCTCAATCTGTCCCGCCGTCTAAGGCGGCCGCCAAGCTGCCTTCCAAGCCGCTTCCACCTGCTCAAGCTAGTGAGTGAGCTTTACTGCAGTCTGTTTCGGTTTTTAGCATTGATTTGTTGCTCTTAGTGGTGTGGGATCTCGATAGTTATTATCAGTCTTTTCAGTCGAGGAGAAAATTTTTTTTCATGATAATGAATAGAGCGGGTATTTAGACAGTGAATCGAGAAGATGTTCCCGCAAATGAGAAATACGAGGAAGTTTGGAATGATTCTTCGGTGAATTTCTAGTAAACATGGTTTGACTCTCTGAGCGAGAAAGATGGAGTGCAATTTCATGTCACTTAATTTTCTGCTGTATGTTTTATACTCTAGCTTCAATGTGTTGGCTCGTACTTTCCTGGTTTGAATTAAATACATCTGGATGCATGGTGAGTACCTTCAGTTGAAATCGCCGACTGTCAATGCTGAAGTATGCCCTTTTTGTGTTAAAGCGAATCAGTTTGTGACCAGCTTTTTGGTGTTGTACATGGACGAGATCAAAGAACTAAAATGAAACTTAGATAACTCTTCTTTTTCTCCACTCAGTTTTGTGCTTCAAACACTATTAAGTTAGTACTTTATTTAATTAACATTAAAAGGTATCTGAGCTTTTGCTTGATTGTTCTGTTACTTGTAAACCTGTCTTCCCTCTTTATTGCTTAAATCAGTGATAATTTTTCCCAAAACTATATTTGGAGATTGACCATACATATGATGATTTTCTATCGTAGTGAGGGAAGCAAAGACTGACACTGGGCGGGGTTATGGCCGTGGCCGCGGAGGTGGTCGTGGTTATGGCCGTGGCCGAGGAGGTGGTCGAGGATATGACCAAGATTCACGGAACAACGAGGGACCAGCTGTGAGCAACAATGGTTTTTCTGGGGGTTATAGACCCTCGGAGGAAGGAGATTCTGGAAAACCATCTGAAAGGGGCGGTCGCGTTTTTTCTCGTGGAGGTCGCCCTGGTGGTTATAACAATGGAGAAGCTGGTGAGGGAGATCGTGCAAGAAGACCATTCGAACGCCGCAGTGGCACTGGACGAGGGTTGGTATTGTGGACAAGAATGTTACATCTTAGCAATTTTAGTCTCTCTTCTCTCTCTCTCTCTCTCTCTCACACACACACACACACACACACACACGCACGCACGCAAAAACACTCGCACACTGACACACATACAAGGATGCATGTTTCCAACGCATCTAAGAAGTTAATCGTACACTCAGTTATGCGCCCCCCAGATTATGCACGCTACATGCAAATGGTCAACCCAAATACATGCCCATAGTTTTAATATTAATGCTGATCCAAAATAATTGCTTTAGGAATGAGACCAAAAGAGATGGATCTGGTCGTGGAAACTGGGGAATTCCTACTGATGAAATTGCTCCGTAAGTACCTTTTTTCCTAAGTTCTGATTTCTAACTAGTGTTGATTTTTTTTTCCTCTGGGTGATTCTTTTGATCAATTGATATTGTTATTTTGCGACGCTTAGAGAGACCGAAGAACCTGTCATTGAAGTCGAGAAAAATGTGGGATCTGAGAAGCAGTTGGCTGGTGAGGATGGTGCAGATGCTACCAAGGAGCATACTGTGAATGAACCAGAAGAAAAAGAGCCTGAAGATAAGGTGAATCTACCGCTTGCTCATGGATTATCTTTAGGGATCAGTAGGCCTCTCTGGGCTGTACCCTGTATTCTGTGACAGTGTCATGGTCCAACCCTTTTCTTATGATCACGTTGTCTTAAGTAGTTTTCATAAGATGTTTCTACTTTCTAGACCATGATCAATTTGTGGAGCGAAGCTCGATTTGGCTAAATGCATTTTTATTCATTAAGGTTGGGTTGATTGTTTGACTTTGTGGTGCGGAGCGGTTCTATCTGTATATCGAGAATACTTGAGCATGCATAGAAAGCTGAAAGTTACATGGCTGAAAAGCTCAATAGTGGCAATTATGCGGGAATGATGGAACCTCTGTTATATTCGCATTATTAGAAAAAGCTGGGGCAGTAGTGTCACCTGGATAGGGGAAGTGTTTCTCTATGCTTAACTTCCCTTAGTTTCTCTCTACGTCCACCCAGTCCTCTAAGTATTGATCTTAGCTGCGGCTACTTTTCTAAGAAGCAGAATTGTGTTGCAAGTGCTCAGACTACCTCCCATGCAGCTTGTATTTTTCTTTGTCTATGCTTAACTTCCCTTAGTTTCTCTACGTCCACCCAGTCCTCTAAGTATTGATGCGGCTACTTTTCTAAGAAGGAGAATTGTTGCAAGTGCTCAGACTACCTCCCATGCAGCTTGTATTTTTCTTTTTCTTTTTTTTCCTCTGATGCTCATGAATAAGAGAAAATGTCAGTCTGATTCTGGCGGGGGATGATCCGGAACAGTTTCTAGCATTCCACCTTTTTTTCCCCCTTTCATCCTAAGATGAAAATATATACTGAATTGCATGATGACTCCTGGCATGTGCTTAGAAGAGTAATACTTCAAGTCCTTGGAGATTGATATTGTTTGGGTATAGGTTGTTGAGATGTTTAGAATTGCAATATCCCATAATTCTTTGGCTGAGAAATGAAGAATAGTGTTTGCTATTTCTGTACACTAGTATATCTACCAATCTTCCTGAGAGATATTGACAAGGTTTCTTTTGTAAGTCGTAGGCGATGTTTGCTTAGTTGTGGGAAGGGGAGGGTAGGAAGCTGCATTTGTTACTTTATTGGTTGAAGTTTCAATATTGGCCAGAGACTGAAAAAAGACCGTTTATTCAAGTTTTGTTGGAAAAAAGTTTTATCCCAGTCTATCTGTCTGATCAGCCGCCCTTTGGATTCGTTTTATAATATTGTTGTTGACAGCCTTTGATTTTTTGACCTACTTGACATGTATTTTTCCAAATTATTTAGGAGATGACATTAGAAGAGTATGAAAAGGTCCTTGAAGAGAATAGGAAGGCATTGCTTGGGCTGAAGTCTGAGGAAAGGAAAGTAGAGTTGGACAAGGATTTGAAGTCCATGCAACAACTCTCTAGCAAGAAGGGTAACAATGAAATCTTTGTCAAGCTGGTGAGAGTCAAGACTTGCTAATTGATTCTGTTTTATATTTTGATTATTGCTTTCTGAGAAACGTCAATACTAAGCAAGCATTTTTGTAGGGATCTGAGAAGGACAGACGCAAAGAGGCTGCTGAGAAAGAAGAGAAAGCCAAGAAGGTTTGCTTGGCTGTTATCTTTTTCCTTAATAAGTTTAGAGATTTTAGATTACGTCATGTTCTTAGACATCTAATTGAAGATACCTCCTTTTCATGTATTCATGTCTCCACATAGAAATTGAATCGCGTGCAATGCTTTATCATTGGTGTCTCCTCAAATGCATGTATTCTTTTGTCTGTAGTCTGTCAGCATAAATGAGTTTCTGAAGCCTGCTGAAGGGGAGAGATTCTACAACCCTGGTGGTCGTGGGCGAGGCCGCGGCCGTGGTCCCAGAGGTGGCTTTGGTGGTGGCTATGCTAGAGATGTCTCTGCTCCTTCGATTGAGGATCGTGGCCAGTTCCCCACCCTTGGTGGGAAATGAGGTTTTACCACCACATACGTTGGGCTGAGATACTTCATTGCTTCACGATGTTGTGACCTTCCAGGACAGTGGGTTATTAACAGGAGTGGTATTCTTCCTGTAATAGAAACCTTTGATGTTATTTGTCTTTTTGAGTGTAAAAATCTTAGTTTCAACATGGATTACCTTTTTTTTTTTCTAAAACTCGAATCAGTTTTGATTGTGTTAGATGAGAATGAATTTAGTCTCTGACGTGTCTCTTTTCTTTCAAGTCGAATTATATTATTATCTCAATACATGCAATCGCGAAGGAAATGATTTCTGCTCCGTTGATCCATATGCTTCATCCTGTTTGGTCATTAGTGATCTGTGATAGCAGGGATATGTAAGAGCGTCACAACTCACAAGGGTGGAAATTTTTTGATGATTTGCTTGGGCATTTCGTTTTCTCTCGGGTGATTGTCGTTTCTCACTTGCCCTATGATGTGATACGATCTAGAGGATTAGACACCGAGTGACAGAGAAGTAAGCCACTAATTAAGTGGGTGCTACAAGTAATGACGAACATGTTGACAAGTTAATTATAATCCGAGCTGTTCCAAGGATGAAGGCTCTCTTTCTAAGTATTGTCATCTAGCCGAGCTTTACAGATTCGTTGTGCCGTCGAGATCCATGTAACAGCCGTGGATGCTCCCAACATGTGACGCTGGCCTCTGCGGATGGTTCTTACCGACTGCTACCAGAAATTGTGTCTACTTAACCATATTGAAAATGAACGAGAATGGAGTGACGGTAATGGCCTTGTCTGTTTCTGCATCGTATCTGCAAGGAGGAGGAGTTTGGCATGTCGGGAGCTATGCCCTTCGACTTTGAAAAATCAGTGCATCGGCATGGAAGTGAGGTATCCCTAAGTTTCTCGAATTTATGGTTACATGTAGGAGTCATGGGACTATAAGCCGAGATTCTTTGGAGGCATTGAAGAACCAATTAGGCTGAATGACAGATTACTTAACCCAGACAAGGTTTCAAGTGGTCGGAGAGCTTTCGAAACAAGCTGGTGCCGATCTGAAGTATTGAAGGCCCAAAAACCATGGTTGAATCGGTTCAAGGAAGTTCGACGGCTCTAGGAATTCTATGAAGAGCGAGACACTCAGCATCATGGTCACTGGTCATAGCCTTGGCGTGGCACTAGCATTTTTCGTGGCTGGCAAGCGGGGAGAACGTGCGTGGCGGAGAAGCCGCCGCTCTCAGCGTTCTCCTCTGGAGGAACTTGGGTGAGAATAGCACTTTCGCCAAAGGGTTTTATTTTTTTTTTTTTTGGGGGGGGGGGGGGGGGGGGGGGGGGGGGGTGGTGGCGGTGCGGGAGGAGAGGGGAGGAACTACTGCTCGCATGTGGGGGACGCAACCGCCTAGACATGACATGAGGACCTCGTCGTGCCTCGATCTCGATCCCGATTGCCGACGTTGCATGTCGCCTCGGATGTTGTGGGTCTCGTGCTAATACACGTCATCAAAGGCGGCGATCGGGTTGTCCTTGTCGATTTGATGTCTGTAAGCATGGTGATTGAGTAAGGTGAGTGATTATGCGTGCCGCAAAGGTTGTGGGACGGCCTGCCCGCTAGGGGCTCCAAAAAGCACAACTTGGAGAAGAACTCCATAATATATGAACTAATATTATAAAAAAATTTAAAATTATACAACTGTAATAAATTATCTCAAATTATTTTTTTTATCACAAAAAATCTTAAACTGGCACACTTGTGATAAATTTACTTTTAACTATTTTTTTGAACACAAAAAAATCCTAAATTATTATACTTATGATAAATTTATCTTAAAATAAATTTTTTTATCACGGAATATTTCAAATTAGTACACATATGACAAATTTACTGTTTAGTTTGACGAAAAATTTCATATTGATAAATCTGCGATAAATAGAGGATAAAAACCCCAAACTGATATACCTGTCAACTGTCAACTGTCATCTGTCATAAAACTCGGTAATTTGATAATTAAATTTTAAAAAAATAACGGATGATAAATTTATCGCTGGTGTATCAGTTTGGGATAAAATTGTAGTAGTGTACCAGTTTGAAATTTTTTGCGATAAAAAATTATTTTAGGGTAAATTTGTCATAAATATACAAGTTTGAAATTTTTCGTGATATTAACACTAATATAATACAACGATCCGATCACAAACTTGTTATATATTTAAGAATGAGACAGTAGTCCCTATGAAAAAAAAAAAAAAGATAACGACACACATAGTTATTGAAATTTAACTAAATATAAAATGTTGTTTTTAATTTTTTATTTAACATAGTCCATAAGCTATTGGTAAATTTTCAATTAAAAAAAAAAACAGTCCTTCCGTTTTCTCAAATGAAAAATCAGACATTATTTTGGTGACATGAATTATTATATGTTGAGCTATAATTTAAAAAATGATAAGTCAACTTGTTTGTCCTTTTATCCATCTACTTTACATAAGAGGAAAACAAAGGCGTCAATATGTCCATTGTTGTTTGATGACGTGAATTATTATAACCTGATTTGAAGCCACATCCGTAGATTTTCTTAACTTGAATGAACAAAAGGGCAATGTTGAAATTTCGTGGAACATATTGAATAAACTAAAAGTTTATGAATCCATTGAATGTTGGATCAAATTTCAAGGGCTATTTATGTTGTTTTTTTTTAAATAAGAATAAAAAGACAAACAATGTAGACATTGATGCATCAACCAATCGTAGCATTTGTGGTATTGAGCACATTCCTTCTTGGTTGAATTTCTTAATTCTTCGGAGAACTAATTCACCTTCAAAATCTAATATCTCTGAAAGTGCTTTTTTGTGAAACCTCATATTATGTTTATTTAGTGAAAAAATAAATAATTTGAAAAACATGATAGCTTCTGTCACTTGAAATAATTAATCAATGAAAAATATGCTCATTATCAATACTGATTAATGTCTAAATATAATGATAATTACGGTCTAGATAATTTCTTGAAAAATAATTTGTTATATTTATTCATTTCTATAAATGGTTTCCAAATAATTTATTCTTTTAGCCCAAATCCAATTTAAAAGGAACAGTGCGATGGTGAGTGGCATGGTACAAAAAGTTGGCAAAACGAGCGCCTGCAGGTCATTCATTTCGTCCTACCAATCCAAAAGCGCGCACGTTTCTTTACAATGAACCCGCCCGTACCTGAACATAACCCTCACGGGCTTTTTATAAGAAAGAAACGAGCCTTCGCCGATGGTTATCTTCTTTCTCTGCCGCAGTCGCTAGGGTTTTCAGTCACTCTCCCCCATTCCCAAGCTCCTCATTTCCACCGTTGCTTCTCTCTATCCATCCCTCTCCCCTAAGCGTCGGCTTCGATCCGTCCCCAAATTAAAAAAAGGGGCGCTTCCCATGGCTCGCAGCACGCTCTAGGGTTTCGTGGTTGCTCTCGATAGCGCGGTGTTCGAGGTATTTTTCTTGTCTCGAGAGAAAAAGGTGAGAGCTCTCTGAGATGGCAACCATGAACCCCTTCGATATCCTTGGCGACGACGACAATGAGGACCCCAACCAGCTCGTAGCTGCTGCTAAGCCGGTCGAGAAGCCGAAGAAGGCTCCGGCTCAAGCTGCCCCGCCGCCGAAGCCGGCCGCCAAGCTGCCCGCCAAGCCGCTCCCTCCTGCTGAAGCTGGTGAGTGATCTTTGCGCAGCGCGTTTCGTTTCTTTAGCATTGGTTAGCTGTTCTAGCGCCGTGGAATCATGAAAGTTAAATCTTTCTGCTCGTTTGAGGTAAAAAAGAACTCATTACAATGAAATGGATAGAGCTTGTATGCAAACAGTGATTTGAGAAGAAGTTCGCCCAATTGAGAAATATAAGGAGAAATGGAAGAACACTTTTAAAATTTTCTGGTAAACATGGTTTAACTCTTTGAGCGAGAGGCCTGGACTGCAAGTTCATTTCAGTTAGTTTGGGTGCGGCATGTGAAGTTGGTTATCTGCAATGTATTCCAGTAAGGTTTACACTTGGTGATTTGTTTAAGAACATGGTACCTGAATCTGCCTGATTTTGCGGTTGTATTCCCGTGTCAATGAAGAGTTGGGATTTTTAAGATACTAATTCTCTTTGTTGTATTAAATATGGCTGAGAGTAGACTGATTACCTTAAGCTGAATGTTGTATGTCATAGCGAAGTAGCACCTTTTTGTACTAAGAAACATCAGTTTGGACCAGCTGTTGGGTGTCATACGGCACTTGGAATTTTCATTCATTGCAGCCTCTTATTATCACTCTCGTTTATCATCGACAGAGAGGTTTCTGAATTGCTCAATTCTATTGGTCGTCGTGCATTTATGAATTTTACAAATGATTTATGGTTTTCTTGGTTTGGTTCTGTCTTGATTACAAAAAATTAGGGGAGGAAGGTAAGCAATAAAGGGTCATTTTATTCTTGCAGATCTAAAACTAGTTTCTTCGCTTAAAGTATAAAGATTAGTTTCATCTTACTTCATAGTCAAATGCTCAATTGGCAGTTCTGTGCTTTAAATGCCATTTACTTAAGTTAATACTTAGTTTACTCTCTAACTTTGTTCTTACTCATTTGGCCCTAGTGGGGGCAGTCAAATGCTCAATTGGCCCTACTGGGGGCAGTTTTGGCTCAAGCCTTTTGACACTTTTAAACCTGTCTTTCCATTGTCTTTTTTACAATGAAAATTATTTCGGAAAGGTGTCATTGGAAATTGACTGACTACATGTTATCTTCTATACTAGTGAGGGAAGCAAAGAGTGATACTGGGCGTGGGCGTGGCCGTGGAGGTGGCCGTGGTTATGGCCGTGGTTTTGGCCGTGGAGGCGGTCGAGGATATGACCAAGAGTCAGGGAACAGTGAGGGAGCAGCTGGCAGCAATGATGGTTTTTCTGGGGGTTATAGACCCTCGGAGGAAGGAGATTCTGGAAAACTATCTGAAAGGCGTGTTGGGCCTCGGGGTTCTGTCCGTGGAGGTCGCCGTGGCGGTTTTAACAATGGAGAATCTGGTGAGGGGGAGCGTCCAAGAAGAGTATTTGAACGCCGCAGTGGCACTGGACGAGGGTCGGTATTGTACACCAAGAATGTTGCATTTTAGCTTCTAATTTCTCTCTCCCCTCCCCCACACTTCTATCTGCTTTTCTCTCACGCGCACGCGCGCACATACAGGCGCGTGTTCGCAACCAAGAAATTGATCTCACACTCATTGCTTGCCCTACCGCATTATGCACAATGCATGCAAAAGACAACCAACATGCACTGCCAATGTGTTTCTATTGATGCTGATCTGAATATATTGCTTCAGAAACGAGATTAAACGAGACGGAGCTGGTCGTGGTAACTGGGGAACTCCTACTGATGAAATTGCTCCGTAAGCATTGTTTTTATTTTTGGCTAACTTTTTAATATCTTGGTATTATTGATTCTTTTTTCACCATTGGGTGATTCTTTTAATTCATTGATACTTTTATTTTGCTGTGCTCAGGGAGACTGAAGAACCTGTCGTTGAGGTTGAGAAAAATGTGGGATCTGAGAAGCAGTTGGTTGATGAGGATGGTGCAGATGCAAGCAAGGAGAATCCTGTCAATGAACCAGAGGAAAAAGAGCCTGAAGATAAGGTAAATTATCTTGTGGTCACGGGTATTCTTTACGGACCAATAGTCCTCTTCTTGGCTGCACCTTTTATTATGTGACCCAATGAAAATCCAACCCTTTTCCTATGATGCCTTATCTCAGATGTTTTGGTTAAACTGTTTCTACGTTCTAGAATATGCTCGATCAGTTGATTGAAGCTTATTACTGCCAAAGACACATTTTATTCATTATGGGGGTTTGAGTGTTTGACTTTGTTGTGCGGAATGTTTCTCTCTATATTTCAAGAATACTTGAGAATGCATAGAAAGCTGAATGTTGCATGGCTAAAAAGCTCACGAATGGCAATTATTGGGGCAATAGTGGAAAGAATCTTTGTTATATTCACTTTTTGGAAGAAAGCTAGGGCAATAGTGCCACCTGTTGAGGGAATTACTTCTCTAGCTTTGACTTCCTTTAGGTTCTCCATTTCCACCTGTTCAATTGAAGCACTAATGTAGCTGCTACTTTTCTAAGTGTCTAAATTGTCGCCAATTCTTTGACTACCTTCCATGGGGCTTGTATTTTCCTTTTTTTTCTATGATGCCATGGAGCTTGTATTTCCTTTCTTCTCTGATGCCAATTTTAAGCAAAAATGCCTGAATGATTCCTGGTGATGAATGGCTCTGACATGAGAATTTGTGCTTGGCGTGGCAATAAAACTCCCGGCGCGCATTGGGAAGGGGAATCCAAGTCCTTGGAGATTCTCTCTGTTGGATTATAATTTGTTGAGATGTTCAGAACTGCATGATTGCCCGGTGCTTTGGCTGAGGATTGAAGAGTGTCTGCTGTTAGTCCATTGACCAATTTGACCAAGGAAAATTGACAAGATTTCTTGAAAATTGTAGCCGACGTTTGCTTAGCTAGTGGGAAGGTGGATAGGAAGTATCTGTCTGACCAGCACCTTTGGACCAGTGTTTCAAGATTGTCTTTGAAAGGCTTTAATGACGAGATTTCTTGAAAATTGTAGCCAATGTTTGCTTAGCTAGTGGGAAGGTGGATAGGAAGTATCTGTGTGACCAGGCACCTTTTGGACCAGTGTTTAAGATCGTCATTGACAGGCTTTGATGTTTTGACCTATTTGACGTGTGTCCTTCCAATTTATTGTAGGAGATGACATTAGAAGAGTATGAAAAGGTCCTTGAAGAGCAGAGGAAGAAATTGCTTGCATTGAAGGCTGAGGAAAGGAAAGTGGAAGAGGACAAAGAGTTGAAGTCCATGCAACAACTCTCTAGCAAGAAGGATAACAATGAAATATTTGTCAAGCTGGTGAGAGTTGAGAATTGCTAGTTGATTCTGTTTTATATTTTGATTTTTGCTTGGTGAGAAACGTCAATACTGAGCAAGCATTTTTGTAGGGATCCGAGAAGGACAAACGCAAAGAGGCTGCTGAGAAAGAAGAGAGAGCCAAGAAGGTGTGCTTGTCTGCTTTTTCTTTCTTCTTAAGTTTCGGAGATTTGTGTCTACTTCATGTTCTTAGTTGTCTAATTGTGATAACTTCTTTTCATGGGGATATGTCTCCACTTGAGAATTGAATTGAATTGTATATGTGCTTGTGCTTCCTCATCGGTGTCTCCTCATATGCATGTGTTCATTTGTCTGTAGTCTGTCAGCATAAATGAGTTTCTGAAGCCTGCTGAAGGGGAAAGATACTATAACCCGGGTGGCCGTGGTCGAGGCCGTGGACGTGGATCCAGAGGTGGTTACGGTGGTGGCTATGCTAGAGATGTGGCTGCTCCTTCGATTGAGGATCCTGGCCAGTTCCCCTCCCTTGGTGGGAAATGAGGTTTTACCACTGCATACTTCAAGCTGAGGTACCTCAGCTTGAAGTTGTTGTGACCTTTCAGGACAAATCGGGTATTAATGGGAATGATATTTTTCCTGTAATAGAAACCTTGATGTTATTTGTCTTTTTGAGTGTAAATTTTAGTTTCTCCATGGATTTACTTTGCTTTCTTTTGACTCACATCAGTTTTGATTGTGTTAGAAGATAATGAATTAAGTCTTTCTAAGGTCCCCTGTTTCTTTCGTTTATTTGTTTGTTCTTTTTTTTTTTGTGATAATACATGCGAGAAATGATACATGCTCCATCGCTCCATATCCTGTGTCATCACTGATTGCAGATTAACCTTGTTTTACTGCATCTGTGGTGCTCGTGGATGAAGAACTGTTCCCCCAAATAATATCTTATGCTATGTCTGTTATGATTAGAGGGGTAAATTTCTAATGTTTCAGAGTTACCTTTTTAGTCTTCAGTTCCTTTTTCCTTATTTTTATTTTATTCTTTTTTTTTCAATTGATCTTTGTTTTTTATTTTTGTTTTATTCTATTTTTTTTTTTTTGGGTTCATCGACCGTCGATCCCAACTAACTTGGAATAAATGTGTTGTTGATGTTGATGTATGCTATGATTAATCAAAGCGGATGTCTTTTGATGTGTATTTTATTTTCTAGTCCACTCATGTAAAGTCTACTGTTTTATCAAATCATAATGACATATCAATGGTTTTCGAGCATGATCACATGGTAGCCGCTCTTTAATGGTCTGGTAGCAGGAAGGACGTGTATGAACAGTTTCAGTTACAATCTTAAGGTTCAAGTTTGACGATTTGCTTGGGCATTTTTACCCCTCTCGCGTGGCAAGATGGTTGTCTTTTCTCACTTGCAAAGCTGGTCGCTGGTGCTGATGAATGATGTTTAAGGGTTAGAATCTAGGAAACGTAACACGAAGAGTGGCGGAGAAGTTATTTGATGCTGCCCGCCAATTATGTAGGTGCTTCGAGTTGGATGAACCTATGAACAGTCGTGGTCTCTTCTCAGTAGTTCATTGCTTTAGAATCCTTTGAATAAGTACTGTCATACTCTGAGCTTGCATGCCTGGTAACGTGTTGTCAAGATCCATCAAATGAGGTGGCTGTTTCCGCCGAAGGAAACCATACTGTGGCTGGGTCTTCTCACGGCCATCGGCATTGTTGGGCTTGTCTCAACACCATCACCAATAATTCGTCTCTTGTGGCCGTCAACGGTACTTTCAAGTTAACAGTACAGTATCCCTAAAAAGCCAACTCCAGCTTTCGATGCAGTCGAGATTCTCGAAAAGAATTTCTCTACGTTTAAAGTTCCAACTTCCAAGTTCTTACTTAAGATAAATAATGTTAAAATAATTTTTTTTGTAAGGTCTGGTATGCGGCGTGATTAACACCGTACTTTTGTTTGCACAACCAGACACCAAACTAACAGGGCCCACTTCATTAATGCGTCTTCAACTTTTAAGCCACTTTCGAAAAACGACCTACGCAATCATTTATTGCCCCCACAAAGAGAATGAAATCGGAGAACCTTCAAATTACCATACAAGGACAGCTCCTCATCGCCACTCCAGAGATCGTAGGCATGTCGCTGATCACAACAATAAAGGATTGAGAAACTGATAAAGAGAGGTCAACGAGGCAAATACTGCTATTCACCAACATTCCTAATTTGTACAGATGTTTCAGAATCAAATACACATGAGAAAGAATGGAAATCGCAACAAAGTACCAGAATAACCATGAAATGCATATCTTAAGGAACCGTCTTCGCAGCAGAGCATCACTTCAAAGATACTAGGTTTACATGCTATAAGCCAAAGAGAAACAGATTTTGACATCACAAGCCCAACAAGGAAACTTCGACTTCAAGAAAAACAGCAGCCAGACTTTTGGTTGACAGGTTGTCCTCGAATATTCACTGTTGGAGGTCTAGCATTGTTCATTGCAGGCTGGCTTGCCATCCTGCAGATAAGGAAAAATATAAACGGTCAGATCTGCAGCAATTCAGAAATTCAGGGGGCATTCAGATTTTCACAACAGTAAAAGAACAATGAATGAACGAGCAACTAAAAAATAATTAACTAGTTTGATTCCCACGTATGGGAACTACATGGCACACCTATTCTTGATTGCAGCAGCCATAGCCATAAAAGCCTGCTCAACATTGGTGGCATCCTTCGCACTTGTCTCCATGAACGGGATCCCAATCTCATCCGCAAATGCCTACACAAGCACTTTCAGCTGCTAAGTCGACCTAGGTCAGCATGAAGAGAATGTGCAACAACTCTTAACAGTTTTACCTTGGCTGTTTCAGTAGACACAACTTTTTGTGCCGTCAGGTCACATTTGTTTCCAACTAGAAGCTTGTTCACGTTTTCACTAGCATATCGGTCAATTTCACTTAACCACTGCTTGACATTGTTGAAGCTCTCCTGGTCTGTCACATCATATACAACCTGTAACACGTCATTAACATATTAGTAACAAGTCATGCAAGAGGTAACTCAAGCACACAACATTTCTTTATTTAATGAAGAGGAGTTTGGGACTCACAATAATGCCATGGGCACCACGATAGTAGCTGCTGGTGATAGTTCTGAAACGTTCCTGTCCAGCTGTATCCCACTGAATACATAGAAAGAAAAGTGAGAAAAATTACAACAATAAGAAGCAACTTAAAGAGGGTTATACTATATATGGTTTCCCGTATAAACAAAACACAAACCCGCAAATTTTTCTTCACTGAAGGTTATAGAATATCTAATGGCCAATTTGGGTCTAAAATATCTAGATATTACGTGGAACAGTTGATGTTCTAGCAAATAGCAGTCACCGCCCACAAAAAACAAGTTTTCTAGTTCCAATTCTCATTAAGAAAATTTTTACTACCATTGCTAGGACCACATTGCTTTTATTTTATGAAACTTTGGGGTTCATCGATCGCCGACCTCAAATAGTTTGAGATAAAGGTGTTGCTGGTGTTGATGTTGATTGCCAGGACCACATTAAAATCAGATCAAGTACAAAGAACAGAAATCGGACAAAAACATACGATCTGTAGTTTAATTGTCTTCCCATCTTGTTCCACCGTGCGGATTTTCTGCATAATCATACAAATGAAAGAAAAGTTAGGACTGCATACATAAATACCAAAATAAACAGACTTAATTGTTAGATATTCGGTGGCTTACAAAGTCGACGCCGATGGTACTAATGTAGCTCTCCAGATACGAGTCATCCTGGTTGGGATAAAAATGATGTTAATTTCAACAGCAATGAGGCTCTGGAATGAAAAGATTAAACCACATAGACAAGCATGCAGCTATAGGTATCTCCATGTGAGGACATTGAACTTTCAAGCATAAACCACATAGACGAGCATGCAACTTTTGGAATAGCAATGTGATGACATTCAAATTTCAAGCATGCCAACTAGACTTGATATGATCAACAATCTTATTTAGATGATTTGAAAAAGTTCCGAAGCTTAGAGGACAGGAATTAATTTTTTTTAAGGAAAAAAAAAACTTATCAGAAGCTTATACAAGCTACTAATAGTTTCTTGTATGCATGGTGAGATCCTCAAAACGTTGTGCTCAAATGAATATATCCAGATTTGATGGACCAGACGACATGCATAAATGTGTCTCAAACAAGTGAGATAAACATGAGGAAGGGCAGGAGACAAACAAACAAATAGGGTTATGAACTTACGGCAAACCTCAGAAGGAGACATGATTTACCAACACCAGAGTCCCCAATGAGCAAAAGCTTAAATAGGTAGTCGCTGCACATGACACCATGGAACAGGGCTTTAGCGCGTGTTTGTTTGGATTTAAAACATGTGATTGCACAAGGAAAAACAATACTATCGTCAGGAGGCATGAAATCAATGAGCTCGACATGCTTTCTTGGCAGACCTAAACAGGCCAATTTCAACAAAGCTGATTAGGCCTCATAGCCATCTCCACCATTGATTAACAAGCAAATCACAAAATGCCATGGAAAGGAATCGAGTAAGTTGTTATCAGATATAATTGATTCGTAAAGATTCGAGGATTCAGCGTACATTCATGGAGAACAGGGTAGGAAATATGGGACTAAAGAAGCCATTTTTACAAAGTAAGACATATAAAAGCAAGAATAGAATCAATCTTGATTCTAGGCACTTGTTAAATCAACCTATCCATTTACTCAGTCTCCTATAGGAACAAATTTCACGTTTGGACTAAGTATCCAAGTGCTTCCATAACTTAAAGTTTTAAGCATATGACAATCTAAGTGGCTATCGAGGAACCTGTATGTGAAAAATGACACCACATCTCTGTGACATGGGTAACAGTCTCATAGGACCAGTTAAGATTCCCCTCTCCAGGATTTATATTCCCCGGAGAATTCATTAATGCATCCGCATATTATCTCCACTAGAAATACCAACCAATGAAGACGATGCACCTTAATCCAGTTCCTAAAAAAAAACTTGATAGACTATCGCGGAGCACAAATATTACCAGAGAATGGACAATACATGATCCTACAGCACATAATTCACAAATAGCAACACCAAAAAAAAAAAAATCAACTTTAAAGTCTACAAGAACTCGCGAACGGATCTGAACCAAAGAACTCGCCTGGATCTCAACCGTAGCCCTCTTACAACTAAACTCTCCGAAAGCACCACGCAAAAACCATCCGAACAAGCTACATCCTAATAACCCTCAACATACACGCGAAACACGACTACTCCGCTCGCACACATATGAAGTAGCAAAAATTGAACAGATCCAGCAGCAATTGAGCCACGAAGCGCGAGATCGAGGCGAGATTTACAACCTAAAAGGCACAATTAAGGGTTTTAAGCAAATAAGGAGATGAACGGGAGCTCACTATTCGGGATTCATGGCTCCGAGATGCTGAGATCGGGAAATCGACGGGCTCGGGCTCGGGCTCGGGCTCGGGCTCGGAAAGGTGGATGGAAGTCGTTGTCCGGCGCGTATTTGACCGGTATTTTGGGATCGTCGGCGGCGAGATAGAGAGAAGGGGGGAGAGAGAGAATCCTAATGGAGACGAAAGGTGTGGGAGAGAGAGAGGCGTGATTTTAAAGGACGCAAATTCTTCGCGACTACGTTGTTTTTCTCTTTCCGGCTAAAAATATTTTTAATCAAATAATTAATTTGATGCAGTTGGGAAGGACGGCGGCGTATAAATAATTGACACGTGTCTCCTAATTTAATTTCCACGCCATCGGGCTAATGGGCTTTGCTGGATTTTGTGGCCGAGTGCATTCTTTTGTTCATACAACGACATTACATGCACTTGTTCGACACATATGATAGCTTATTTGAACACAACATAAATTTTTTTCCTGTGAAATCAATATGAGATTATAATCGACGAGGGAATTTCGTCGAACCGATTGCCGTAACATAATTGGAGCCCGCGTGCATGATTTTGTTTTAACTCAGTTAAAATTTTATGATAAGCACATTTGAACTCTTCTTTGATTTGAAACAATTGGAATTTTTGTAATATATAAAATTTTGGCATCGTAAATTCAGATGTGATATTATCGTCCCATGAAAATCTCTTAAGATGCTAACCTAACTATTTGGACACAACAAAACACGAGTATTTTTTTTAAATTATTATTCAAAGTTTTCTGTCGGGAAATCTTAATTCATTCACTAATTGGCTAATCCTTAAGATATGATTGATGTCAGACAAATGATGAATGAAAGTAACAGGAAAAGGTGTTGGAAAAGGAAAGCCAGTTGTCAGCGTGCATAGCTTCCTTCCTCGGAGCTTCGTGTTTGAGCTCTGACGTGTTTGGCCACCGCATCGGATCGCACAGACGGTCCAAGACACTTTCTCGGGTTGACAACATTACCTAATCAGTCTTGAAATTCTTAATTTTTATAATTTGATTTAAACTTTTGTGGAAAATTTTGAACGCACTTGAATCATTGCCGGCCATCACCACGTAAGCGATTTTCGACGAAAATATCGACCAGAAAGACAATATTGAAATTTTTTGTTCAAGTTTGGAACTAAATTAACAAAATTGAAATATTTAAGACTAGGTACATTAAATTTATGCAACTTTCCTTTCAATTTCTTTAGTTTGGACCGCGGATAAACACTAATGTTATCACCTTAATAAACCACATATCTAAAGAAAAGCATCCAATTAAAGCTTGAATTGGAATTAGTTGTTGGGAATCTAGCTTGACTTATGGCCACTGATTCTCGTTTTAAAGAACCGCAAGGGGCTTTACTTGTATTATTACCTTTTTGCACGTCGTTTCGTATGGCGATGATGTGGCATCTTTGGTCGACTTTGAGCAGGAGCATCATGTCAATGGACCACCTCAGTTACTTTTCTACGTTCTCGCCTCAGAGCATCTGTGCTAAACAACAATTTAACCTGAGGATGCTTCCGGAGGCGCGGAATTTCAGCTCTTTTCGCGTCGGAGCTAATATGATTTCAAGTTCCGCTAAGACGCCCGATGCCGACTCGACACCCAAATAGATTGTGCAACAAGACACTCATAAAACCATATGTGCCAGAAACAGTAATAGAGGAAATCCCGTTAATCTCAACTCTCGAGCCGCAGGAGCCCTCGCTCTCTCACTCTCGTAACGAAAAAATGACATTCACAATGACAGCTCAAGAATCAGACTGAAGTAGGAATTTTCCTTTGTAGATCTGATTTGTCCACGATATGCAGGTACATCAACAAGTAAAACATACAAGGGACTTATATAAGTTGTCCCCAGAATGAGTGGCAACGTCCGCGATCACTTGAAAATAGAGTGCAGCTCCGTGGACGACTCCTGAAAGCAGCTTCCCGGGCATATCATGAGCAACTTTCCCCCCTTCTATAGACGCTCACAAACGAAATTCGTGTGTTCTAGCATCGGTCCAATCCTAACCAGCTTAGGTATGACCACATTGTTCCGAACTGAGCAAACAACTGGATTTTCCCACTGCAGAAGTGAGCCGACGAGGTTTGCCCTTACTGTTAAAGGGAAGATACGGGGCCACCTCTCGCTCTCGTACGATTTTAGTGCGCTTTCAACTGACCCATTCCCAGAATTAATTGTGTTTGCGAGTTTTCTAGCCAGAACAACCGCATCCTCCAGTGCACAGCACGCGCCTTGCCCAAGATTCGGTGTCATCGGGTGCCATGCATCCCCTACCAGAACGACGCTACCAGATGAAGCAGAAGGGCTTACCGTAGGCCACAACCACCGATCAACCAGCGGAGTCCGAATGATTGTGCCCCCGGGAGTACGGTCGATGATGTTCAATAGCTCTGAAGGCCAGTTTCGAACTAGTTCTTGTGATTGAATCTTTAATATGGATGGATCAGTGATCTTTGGACCTGTAATAAGACATGCTCATTCATTTCTAATTCCTCCGTTCACTTATCAGTACATATAGAGATGCATTCAGGGAAGCCTACTCTGTTATGCTAGCTATTAGGATAAGCAGGATTTGTGCCAAACTATACATGGAAATCTTAAAGAAAGCGATGGAGCTTACATTTTCAGCTTGATTTTTACAAGTCTAGTTGCTTGAGCACGATAAGGAGCAACATTAACCTGGAGAAGGGCTGTTGAAGCAGACAAACCAGTAAACTTTAGTGGGAGATACAGGGACATATCCGGCACGCAACCCTCTACCGTAGACGTAAGTCACCCGTGGTTCATATGGTTGACCATCGGGAAAAAATCCTAGTCCACGGAGAGCACAATAGCCAACATACTTAGGCTCGGAAAAGCCCAGCCATTTAGCTACTGGAGATCGGACACCATCACAACCAATCACAATCTGTTGATTGACAGGAAAGTTATGAAGGTCATAGGCCTTCTATTAACCATACGGAAGCTGGAACATGTAAGAAAGAAAAAATGTAATGCCCTTCATCGAGACTAATATTTTTGTCCCAGAACCTAAAATTTGCATTCCTACGATGTTTCGGTGAATAGCTCAAATGAAAAGGTAAGCCTATTGACCTTTGCAGATAGACGAGTCCCATCCACAAGTTCCAATAGAGTTTCTCCATTTTCACTTCTGCCAATCTTTGCTAGCTTTGATGAAAATCGGATAGCCTCAGGTGGTAGCTGATCAGCAAAAGTCTCCAAAAGTATTCTCCTCTCCACTGCACGGACCTCTTGGCTATGCCACATGGATTCATGCAAAAGTACCCCGAGTTAGTCGATAAAATACCACATATCAATTGAAGAAAAAACATGAAGTTCTTGAATTTCTCTCAGCTGCCGTACCTGTCATCCTCATCCTTGAACCTAAATGAACGCAGCTCCCTCCCATCTTCTGATTTTACTACCATCCTGCACAGCTGGTACAATGAATAAGGTTAGAAAAGAATAAGAATCATCAGCACCCATTCTTTGAGATGAATTCTAAATTCCAATAATCAACAGCGGTTCCCTGAAAGTTGTTCAGACTTACAATCATCTCTGTGTCACTAGACAAATTTGAGAATAAATAGCTTCAGTCGTCAACCTTACTAGGAGAAACTATATGCTGGGCTTATTGGGAAGACTCAACAATGCAAAATCCCAATATTGCGCTCTTGACTTAAATATCTAGAATCCAATCTAACTTGATCCCAAGTTTATCAATTTGGTGAAAAAATTCATGAATGGTCTGGAAAGTTCCTGCCCTGGTGAACTCAGTGCCAGACTCCAACACAAGAACTATGTACACCAAGCGTGCTACATCGAAAGGGTCAGCAACCGAATACCGAACTCGAACATCTGATAGTCGGAGAACTGATATATCAACATTCAGCCACAAGGTTATCCACATAACGCACTCACAGCAATGTGCTGGCAGATTATCATTTTTACCAAACTCCAGGACAACATTGCTTGTGGCTTGGTTAAAGAAAATATACCCTTGGATTTCCAGAAATTGAGTCCGAAGATCACTCCCAACTCCAATCGCATCCAGCACTCGCCACCCATTCTTGAACAGAGTGAGTGAGGTCCCGCCAGTCCTGAGAGACTCCGCCTGCTCAAGCACCAGGGACTTGACTCCAAGCCTGTGCGTGTTCCAAATTCGGACGTCAGCGACCTCACTCATCTCACAATACGCAACGTCATGAATCCGATCAACCAAAAACCAACCGCGTGTGGAAAGCCCAAAGCCTAACGACAACGAAATCGACGTAACGGAGATGGAAGGAGCAGTAATTTGAATGACCTGTGAAGCGACAGCGAGGTGGCGAGACCTGCGATGCCAGCTCCGACGATGGCGATGTCCTCCTTTAAAACGTCGGCCTCAGCCTTCACGGAAAGCGTGCGACGAAGTTCATTTCTGTTCCCGCTGCGAAATAGAAACAAGCGGCGGCTCCGCAGAGACGCGTTGGTTCGCGATGAACAGGAGGAAGAAGAAGAAGAAGTGGCCAATGTGACAGAGCTCAAGCTCCTGCGAAGAAGGAATGGAGAGACTGAAGCCATGGAGGTTCAGTTGGTGCTTGCAACGAGCGATTCCGAGGGAGTAACCATGGAGTTTGGAGAAGCGCGATTCGTGCGTGTACGCGACCGATCAAGAGGGATGGCATGGGTGGCGATCCGTCGGCCATGGAAGCAACGAGTGGTGGGAAGTTGATCCGATAGGCTTCGCGGGAAGATACAGTGCCGTGCAAAGGAGGGGACCATTTGGGCCTTGACCCAGAATGCCAATTGGGCCAGTGCCCCAACCCGGGCAAGCCATTTTGATTCTCGACCCGGCCTGGTCAGTTTTGCAAAGGGAAATCTTTGCTGCTGTAGGCCCCCAAACATTGGAAACTAAACATTGCCCCCATCGAATTCGGCAATCTGCACCATTGAGCCACGAAAACTCAAGTTTGGAGCATAACTCGTAACTTTTCAAAGTTTGCTTTCGCGGGTGACTACGAAATAATCCTAAAGTTTAAGAGAGTACCATGTATCTTTGCATTTGTCTAAATAACTTGTATCCAATCCAAAAAAAAAAAAACAATTATAAACTCATTTATAATCTATTTATGATCGATCTGGCCCACTTAGCTCATCATATATGCCTTAAAACGTTGCAGCGGGACGAAAATAAGAGGTGCTATGAGCAATAATACCGTAATAGAATTTGGTACTTGTAGGCAGGTGAGGTCATAAATTGCATGGTGACCTATGTCTAGCCAGTCGGACCAAATTGGCCCCTCCAGCTCATTGCATTCCCAAGGTCAACCCGTTGACTGTGCGGTGCAATAGGCTGGACCCCATCTGCATCAACAGAGAACACTGCAAATTCAAAATTTTCTCAACCACCTCAATTCCCAGTTAGGAAGCGAAATGGCTTCCGATTTAAATTTTTTTTTTTTCGGGCAAATCTTGCTCAGATCACGCCCATGATGTCTACTGCCCTCTTCAGCTTTTAGACTAGATTCTTCTACCCACTTCTGATCCAACAATGTCTCAAAATGGTCTCTGTTCTGTCTCAATTTTAGTTTGTTCTGCAGTCTATGCCAGGTCAAACGAGGGTCATGTAGGAACAGGGAAGTTAGCTTACCTTCTTCACGGAGCAACTCTGGTTCATACGGCCATAAAAAGTTCCTCAACCGCGAATTATTCAGTTCGACTCAGCTCGTGAGCTCCGAACAAAGATAGGATGGAGCCGGAGAATCAAAACTGGGGGGAGGGGGTGAGGTGTGTGGGGTTTCGATACTCCGGTTGAGAGTCATCGCTCTGCTTTGATGTTGCCACATGCTTTGCTAACAATCATGCAAAAACAGAACAGGCAAAGATGACAGCCTGATGAGCACGCATTCGGTCTTTCTTGATCTTGTAATTAGGAGGGGAACACAATGACAGATGCGTAGTTATACCAAAACTGCGGTCTCCAATAATATTGGGGTTAGATGCTTCAGTTGGGAAAAAGTTCAATACTTATTTCCCCACAAAATTACCCTTCATCTCTACCAATGTCCTAGGCTGCTAGCTCTAGCGTCGGATTCTAGTACGCGTTCCGGTCATGTTCGCAAGGAACGCGAATTTTTAAAGAGAAGAAAATAGTAGAGAAGACAAAGACAAGATAAGAATTTTATATGTGAAAAACCCTTCTAATTCAGAAAGGGAAAAAACTACGGCCGCATTAGGTAATCTCTCCACTATCGGTATTCAACGTTACAGATATAAAAAGATATCGTCCCAATATATAACAGGAGTTTAGGGCATACATAATTGAGAGGTAAATTACAAGTGTGCCATATAAAATATCTACGCTTAATATTACATTTCTTTTCTATCAGACTCCACAAAATCCATTAGTGTTGTGTCGTTGACTCGCAGCACGAGTCTCTTTTGCGATCTACGGAATGGCGAGGATCTACATTGATTGGAATCGGCCAAGTGTTTCTGTCTTGTGCTACATCCTTTTCATTGGATTTAACATCTCATCCTTTAGGTGTAAATTCAGTGCCGGAGGCTCCACCGACGTCCGACCTTCCTGCTGGATTGTTTCGCCTCGGAAAGGAAAGAGAAACTGATGCGAAAAGAAAACAGAAGGATTAGCTCCAATTTGACGACCAAATCGTGCAGAAGATAACGTTCATCCCCCATTAGGAAAATTTCCTTTAAGTACCGTTAGGTGTAGCAGCATACCAATCCCCCCTTCCAGAATACAAATGGTTTAACCCACTGCTCTTCTAAAGCCAATCCTCACTCAACACCTCAATCAATGACCATGTCCAAGGACCCAGGGCTGACAAAGGGCAAAGCAGTCTCTTTCAATGCTTTCTCAGATCAACTGTTCTCCACAACATGTTCAATAATGTGACTTCTGTTTGTGACTTTAAGTAGCCCACAGAAACCATTAGGAACTGTCCCAAGTCACCAAAGATGATGACAACAACCGACGGCACAACCACCGGGTCTTCCGGAGTCCAGTACGAGGCCATCCAGAGTGTCACCGCCTTCAAGGTGACCGAGCCGCGCTTGACCCAGCCCGTCTGGGCCCCCGACCCTGCCGGAACGGAGATTTTCCGGAAATGCTTCAACGTGGTTCTGTACTACAGAGCGATGGTGGAGGGGGAGACCGGCTGGGCCTTCTCCAGGTGGATCAAGGACTCACTTGGGAGAGCTTTCACCGAGCGGCCGCTCCTCTGCGGGAGGCTCCGGAGAGGCGAGGATGGTGGTGGTGAGCTGGAGATCGTGTCCAATGACAGCGGTGCCAGGCTCATCGAGGCCAGGATTGGCGTGACTCTGGATGAGTTCCTCGGCTCTGAGAGGAAGGCAGATGGTGAGGCTGAGCTAGTGCATTGGAAGGACATAGATATGCAGAATCCTCAGTTCTGCCCACTCTTTTACATCCAGGTAAAATTGAGTAGTCCTAGACTGTTTCGGTCTCCTAAACTCATCCTAGACACGAGTCACGGTCACACGGGTCTCGTGTAAGTATCCGATTTCACTGTCCTAGGGCACTTCAATCAGTGGAGGAGGACAGTAGAGTTTATTAGAACTACATTAGCAGATGAAGGTTATGATCTTTCTCCCACCCTCATTCTCTCTGTGGTTTTCCAGGTGACAAACTTTCAGTGTGGTGGGTACTCAATTGGAATAAGCTGTAGCCTGTTGTTGGCAGACCCAATCTCTATAATTAGTCTCATCAGAAGATGGGCCGCCATCCATAATGATCTGAATCTAATTCCTGGAGACAGTGCACCCGAGAAACCCATCTTCTATCTCTCCAACATCAAACGCCCTGACTCACCATTAACCACTCTCACCCCTAGTCCTTGCCCGAAGACTGTCCAGACATCAGTCTTCAAAGTCGACGCCGTCGGCCTTCGCGCCGACAGGGAATTCAGCAAGGCACTGGCACTGCTGTGCACCGAGGAGGCGGAGAAGAAGCTTAAGAACAAGATGGGGTCGAAATTCGCATTGCTTGTGAAAGAAGAATCGGGGAATGTTAAGGCAGAGACCATCGAGAAAAGTGGGGCCGTTCAGGGCGAGACCAAGATGGTTACAAGTGAAGTAAGTTTGGACAGTTTGGGCTTGAGCAGTGTGGCTTTCAGGAGAGGAAACGAGCCTGCTCTGGTCTCACATTGGGTTGCGTCGGGCGATGGGTTCGTGATGGTGGCCCCGTGTGGCGGCGACGGCGGCATGCCGGGATTTAATGTCTTTGTCACAATTCCTAGAGTGTGATAACATTTATCATAAGTTGCACCTATATGCCATTTTGGCTTCTGTATTGATCATCTTACATGTTGTCTTGTTTCTTCTTTTCTTGAATTCGATGATCACCTATTCCTTTTCCGCTTGAGATTCAATGATCGCTTAAATGAATCAAGGTCCTACATTTTCGGCCTCAAAAGTCAACCTCGAGTGCGAGCTCATTCACGCTTCAAATCAGATGCCTGCGCTGCTTCGCGAACCGAAACTTTCAACATCTTTTGGGATTCACAGTACATAGTCGAACGAAATAACTGTCTCGAGCTTGTAGATCATCTGTAAAGCTCAAATGTTCATTGAGCTTGAGCAAATAGAGTCCACTCCTCTTCCTCTATTCAGATCTTGACGCCCTCAATCAAGCTGTTTCTTGCTCTTTGCTCTTTCGTGAACAGCTGGTTCGCAGGTTTATCAGACAAACCAACCGAATTTGACAAAGAAGCATCATTAGCCGGAAACGAACCGAGTCGACCAGTTACTCCGCGACACGCCATGATGTAGTTCGCACATTGTGGCGAATGGATGGCCACTGAGAAGAGATAGCTTCTTGCGTTGTGTTGGCCAGCGTAATGACTAATGAGGCTCTTAGGAGTGAAGCTTGTGGGGAAACAAAAATTATGGATTACAGCTGCTCTTTATCTTTTCTTGTTCACGTTGAAGTGACAAGTAGGGCCAACCTAAGTTCATATTAGAGTCATGCATGAGATAGGAAGCCTCAACACTATTAGAAGGATTTCATATCGTGTCGTGTCGTGTCCGACATTCTTTAACATGTGAACAACACGTGGCTAGCGCTTCAGACATGCCAGCGACATGCGAATTCAGCATCTAGATACTCTATTTCGACATGCACGGAGTCAATTTTAAGCATTTTCAACAAATTAAGGACTAATATATAAATTTATCAGAAATATATATATTTAAGTCATATATTCAACCACCTTGAAATCAATATACCTAGCAAGCTAAAAAAAAAAAAACTAATCGTCAACCCCTAATAGAAGAAGAAAAAACTCACCGCTGATATTTTTATACATACATAATAACTTATCATAATTTAATATACAACACGTCTCAGCGTATCAGCATTCTTTATGTTTTCATAAATGAAGTTTCGTGCGTGTCGTGTCGTGTCATATGTGGGTGTCGGACTTAGCCCATGGGATCTGCTTCTTCTATGCTAAAGACTCCTTTAATTCATGATCAACCCAGGGAGTATTGTTCGGGGAAAAAAAAACAACAAAGGGTATTGTTGTTTGAAGAAACGTGCACATATAGGACCTACACGATAACACTTCTATTTCTCAATTTCTGTGCCAGAAGTTAATTTGGCAGAGAAATCCGTTTGGTAAAAATACTTTCGAAGTAGAAATCCATTTATTAAAAAAAATTGACTTCTCAACTCCAGAATCACTTCTAGTAGGATTTTTAAATTTTTATAGGGTTTTGGCCAAGTTTAAGAAGTAGAAAATTTTAATTTCTCGACTCCAGAATCACTTATTGGACAACACCCACCTCAACCTACCACCTCCGCCATCGTTGCCCTCTCGCCTGCCCGCCAACCATTGCCGCTTCCTCCGACCACCGCCATCACCGGCTGCCGACAATCGCCGACAACTGCCGCCATCGAAAATTTTGTTAATAATGTTCCAAAATATAAATTTTCAACCATTACCAAACGAATTTCTCTGATCAAAAGTCAATCTAGAGAAAAAGTAGAAAAATCAGTTTCTGCTTTTGAAGAGAAATAGAGAAATCAACTTTTAATCAAAAGTTAATTTCTGATAGAGAATTGTTGCCATACATGCCCATATTTTCTAAAAGCTTTGAAATTCGTTCCGGTGGGTTTAGCTTGATCAAGATCACAGAACCATGAGAAAACCACCAAGTTTTGTTTTGTATAAGGCTAATCCTAATTCCATAATATCATCCGATCGGTAATGTTAGACATGCGTAAGGAACATCGGTGCTTGTTACAAAAAACAAATAATGATACTAATGATTCATGAATTTTGGCCAAGTGAATAATATACATTAACTTTTAATTTGTTTAATATGGTCCATGAACTTTGGTACATGGTAAACTTAATTCTTGTACTATGAGAAAATGTTCAATATTATCTCTGAGTTTGAATCTATGGAAGGATTATAATAGAATTTTTTATATATATATTTTAGGAACTAGATTGAATGTTTATCAGAAATTGAGAGATCACATTGAACAAATTTAAAGTTCAAGGACGGTATTGTATATTGTACTAAAATTCAGGGATTATATTGGATAAATTAAAATTTTGGGGACAACATTAGACATGTGAAATTGTCCCTAGAAAAACTTGGTTACAATCGATCAAGTAGTTGAGACACGGAAGCATGGGCTTGAATCAGACGCATCAGAACGTGGTCTCAATTGGGCCGAACACACTCACCGACCCAAACCACCAAAAGGGCCCAACCACCGTCGCTGCCGAGAAGAGACTGTGTCCGCGAGCATGCACCTCTGTCCTCCGACTGGCAAAGTCCTCGTTTTGACGTTTTGTTAGCAACGGACTTCTTAGGTGAGAAACCATCGTCAGGAGCACGAAAGACCCAGCTTCATCAGCGTCTTCTGGAAGTAGTTTATCACCTAATTCATTCTCTAGTTACGAATTCTGCATCTCGTTGCTGTTTCAGCACAAAGAAAGAAGACAACTTTGCACCCACTTCTTCAGCTTACGGAAAGAAGCAGAAAGGGATCTGAAGAGAGAGAGAGAGAGAGAGAGAGAGAGAGAGAGGTTGAAGGAAAGAAAGGTATATCTGCGAGCTGAGAGAGATTGTTCTTTGGCTTCTGAAGAGGCGTTAAAGTCAGAGTGGCTTGTTGAAGAATGGAGAACGATGTCAGCAACAGTAAAGGTATAAGTAGCAGTGGCAATAGCATAGCTTTGAGCAATCAGAAGAATCCCTTTCAGGGTATACGGGTACAGAATCCCTTTACTTTCAAAATGGGTCAAGTATTCACCGGCTTCGGCATTGGTTGTGGCCTTGGTATCGGCGTTGGTCGCCCTATAAATCTGGGTACATTCTCTCTCCATCTCTATAAACAATTTCGTGGTTTAAAATCATGGATTTCCGAGGAATTTTCAAGTCCAATGGTTCCAAGAAGCAATGTACTTTTTCTGCTTGAAGAGTTCTATTTTCGTGTGCGTGCGTGGGTGCGTGCTTGTGTGTTTGCTTTTGAGTTTCTAAGCTGTAAGGTTAATAAGCATTGCATTTGTTGAATGAAATTTCCTGAATAATTACTGTGATATGTTGGGGGTGTCTACCAGGTGCAATACCAGTAGTGAACCAAGTTATGAGTGCCACCAGTGGTGCCACTTATGCATTATCTGGTGTCACAAGGCACGTCAACGAGGGGGTGAGCCGAATTGTAGTTATTCTAGTCCTTAATGTAACTTGAAGTTTTTTTCTGATATTTGGTCTCTCGTACATTGATTTTCAGCTGAGGAAACTTGGAGCAAAAAATGTTGAAGCTGGTATTGGATGCGGAGTAGGCTTTGGCCATGGCTTTGGAGTTGGTATGTCATTGTTGATGATCCCAGAGGAAAGACTAACTTCTATGTATTCTAAGAATACATGTGTTGAAATTTGAGTTCAATTTGGTTGCATTATGAGATCCATTTTCCTTGAAAACAGGACAAGTTTTATGTCGTCTATGTGACAGTTTCTGACAGTTTCTATTGCAATTGGTAATACCTAAAGTGGTTGCAAAATGGTATATGTAACATGCGACATGGTTGTTGCAACTTGAAGTCAATGGTATGCAAATGTTTGTGTCAATGCCATTTCATTGCAAGCATCTCGGAGGGGGGATGAATGTGGGAGATTATTGTAGGGCGATTCTGCAATCTTCAAGTTCCTGTATGGACATACAGAAAGAAAGTCCTGCCTTTAAATTTGCATGGATGATTAAAAGTTAAAAAGCCGACCCCAACTAGTTTGAGATAAAGGTGTTGTTGATGTTGATGTTGATTAGAAGTTACAAAGCCGACTGTCTATAAGCATTAGGAAAGAGTAGTCATTCCCAGAGTATGTTACAATATCTGAGACAACATGAGAAAAATTTCATGATGGGATCAAATATTCTGGATTTTGCCAATCAGCTGACAGTTTTAGGAAGTATGAGTGGGGTGCTCTCTTATATTACGCCAGAATATTGTTGGCAGTGATTGCCTCTAATGGAGATCGCGGATGCTTTATTTTTACTAGTAACTACATGAAAATTATCACATTCAGTATATTGCGGATGTATTTAAAAAAAAAAAAAAAGTCAGGGCTTTTTTTAAGTAGATGGCTTTCCAATAGATTGGCAGTCTTTTGATTTGCTAGCAATGAATGTTTTGTTTTGTTGTATGATCCAAATATCTCTTTGTCTTCTATAGGTTTATTCTGGATACTGACCATCAATATTTTTTCCTCTCTCTCACACACACTGTGTAAGCTCACAGTTGCACTGCCCTGCCCTCCATATTTGAATACTGAACATTGCATGCTTACTTGAACAGGACTTGCACTGAAGGCTGGAGTGATGAATCAGATACAACTTAGTGTACTAGTATGTAATATCAACTTGCTGTTGCTTCTGTGTTTTTTTTTTTGTTATGTTGACTTCAATCGGTCATCTGAATGCCGACTCTGAATTTGGCAGCAACTCATGATGAAGGTGATGACAAAGTTTGGGGTGGCTCCTGATATATCTATTGGGCAGAGGACCTTTCCAGCTTCTCTTCAAGGGAGCTTGAACATGACAAACATGCCCTCAAATGCAAACCAAATAGGAAATCCTATGCAGCTCGCTCCCAAGTTACCGGGGAGCATATCACCAGGAATGCCGGGACTGGGAACTATGGGCTTGGGTTCTTCACATGAAAGTTTTTCAGCCACGAGCTTTCCAGAGGACCCGTCCATTACCAGTCGAACAGAGAAGGTTATAAACAACTTCTTGCAAAATCCTGTTGTGAAGCAAGAGGACAGCAAATTAAATGATCTGGTATGTAGTGGTTCTGGAACATCACAAACTTCATATTCCATGTCAGGATTTGTCTGCTAATTTAATATTGAAAGATCTTGATAGTTTGATTTTGCCTCCTATTTATCATGACTCATTCTTATCTTCTTTTGCTTTTTTCCTACTTTGGTTCAGCTATTTTCTAATTGCACGAGTTTTCTGGTCAGAACAAAATCATCGATATGTTGGAATGATGTCCTCCATTGATTTAGTTGATAAGGGGCAATGGAACCATTGCTATGGCTAACTGTAATTGCTGCAGTAATTTTCTTGGCTGCTGGTAGGTTTTTGTTTTCTTGAAATGGGTGGGACTGCTGTTAGGTTCATTTCATTGTGGCAGTTGAATTCAACATGCGGTAACGCTGTTTCATCTGTCTGCAATGTTCATTTCAGAGGATAAGATCGCTTGAGAACAAACAATCTTCGGAGTGGAATCTTTTATGTTTTCCGGTTTTTATGAAGAAAATCGTTAGGTTGGAAGGATATCCTGAAGAGGCTTGTTTTCCTTTGCATCTGGACTATAATATTTTGGATCTGAAATCATGGGCGGAACTGTGTCTGGGAGCCACTCAGCCTTTGACGACACTATCCTGTAGTTCTTGAGCAACCAAAAACATAGTTGAGGATGTACGATTTAATAGGACCACAGCCAATTGCTCTAAAAGCTTAAGCTGTTAGAAGAATGCGTGGTTTAATATTTATATATTCCAAAAAAGGACAAGAGCACAAGTTTCTTCCGGTGATATCTTACTTAATTGCTCCATGCATTTTAGGATATTGGTAATTGTTATCATTATTCATATAGGAAAAACAATCCGGTGCAAGTAGTTTCGAGGCTGAGAATCTTGTTTCACTTGAACTGCAATATACGAAGTGTAGCATCACTTCGTTCTCATTGTATACTGGTTGAGGTATGTGCCATGTGAGAGCGAGAGATATGTTTTCCTTTATCTTTGCCAAGAGTTTTCATGCTTTACTGTGGCATATGACTCAGTTCATTTGATTTTATATTTATAGGTAGGACGCTTGCGGTCAGAGAATAACTTGCTTCAAACGGTAACTTTGACCAATATTGACACCCTGTGTGCTTTCATGTATGTGGGTGTCTGAGTTTGCATCTGTCCTTGAGAGATCTTAAAGTTGATTTGCTTACTGCATTCAAGAAACCTGGTCATCCCCAAAAACTTCCTCTCTTTGGTGAAGAGACTGGGGTTCTTAGAAATAGTCTTCAGAGATGTTTAGCCTCCACAGTCAACACATTTCGCATTGATATCTGAACCACTTAGCTGTTTGTCTTCAATGGGGTGCAAGTTAACATGTCATCTGTTTGGCTGATCGGTGGGCCATTCATTTAGTTCAATTACTCTATTTATTTAGGTATTAAAGCATCAGCAAGTCATTGAGGAGCTCATGGAGGAGAATGAAAAGCTGTGCCAGATACTGGTCGAAGACTTAAAAGTATCTCCGAGCAAGATAAAAGGCACGTATTCTAGTAAAAGTAATTCTCCATGCGACAATTGTTTTGAGTGTCGAAGGAAACAAAGAAGAAAATAAAATGAAATACAATAATTTCCTGTGCAATTATCAAAAGTACTACATTAAACATCATGCTTGACCTGAGAAGCTGCTGCCCCCCTCTCCCCCCCCCACTTCTTTTTTTTGTGTGTGTGTCTTGAGTTTACCATGTTGAGATGCCTCTGAGACTTAAAAGGAGCGCTTCTCGGGGATCTGTTGGAGCAACAGGCAGCTGTCTAAAGCGGGGGTTTCCTCGCAATTTTGCTTTAAATAGGAAGCACAATTGGATGCACCACAGCTCGGAGGAGTAACTAACACAGATTTTTGGATGTGCATAAGCATTCTATCTTGAGAGATAAATTGTGTGTTTATTATCTGACTTGCTTTTTGAGAAAGGAAAAGAAAATTTGATTTGAGGAGGAATGTTCTCTTGTCTTCGCCATCTTATGTTGCTCCTTAAGTGCATACATGCTTACTATTTTCTTCTCTTGATTGGAGTGCAAGGATGGAAATTAGTAGTTTTAGAACTCGCGCAAAGAAAAATTGCCACTTCTCTGAACCTTGTCCAAATGAGTCGGGGAGGATGTCGGTTTTGAGCATTAAACATAAGGAGGTCTAGCGACTCCAACCTTGGGGTGTTAACCAGGTCACATTGGCAACTGTAATCTTGCGCTTCAAAAAGTGTCAAATCTCAAGAGTCACGCTAGGGTAGTTAAGTATCTCCTAAGTATGGATGCACCACTATGAAATTATGGAAGTCTGCTTGTATTTGCCAAAGCCATGTGTTTTGGTTTCAATGTGCATTCCGTGGTTTTGCAATAGTATCTGCACTAGCTCGAAAAGTCTTCTGAGAGTGCCCAGTTTATATGCAACACATGAAAGTCAATCAAGCAATTATGTACCGCGTAAGATTTGATGAGACCACTTACCAATTGCTCTAAAGCTTAAGCTATTAGAAGAAGTCGTGGTTTAATATTTATGTATTCCAACGCTCCCCCTCACGCTTAGTCTGGTCTTTTGCCTAGTACTAAGCGTGGACAAATTCATGGGGGAGTCAAATAGGAGCCCGAAAAGATTTGAACTCAAGACTTCTTGCTCTGATACAATGTAAGATTTGATGAGACCACTTACTAACTGCTCTAAAAGCTTACGTTGTTAGAAGAAGGTGTGGTTTAATATTTATATTTTCCAACATCTTGCATACGACCTTGAATAATGGCTAAAAGGCCCAAGGAGATGATTTGCATGCCTGAGAAAGGAACTTTTTCTTCTTCTTCTTCTTCATTTTTTTTTTTTTTGCATTTTGTGTCGGTGTGAGTGCTTTTTTGATATGATCTGTGCATAATAGTTCGTGTCTATTGATGATAGAGTCAAATCAAGCGTAAAGAAAGTATTGCTTCCAGGTTCTTATAATTGGATTCGATATCGCTCTCTCTGTCTCTTCGAGCGTGAGTTGCTTGGTTCATTGAGATGAGCTTGATCTAATATTTTCTCCATTAAGTGCTAACATGTACATTGCCTGCGATCACATCGGTGAAATATTGAGCTAAAGAACTCTAGGTGAGGTTATGGAAAGACCACTTTAGTATCATGTTCTTTAGGGAAACAATGCAAAGTTGAAAGAAAAAGGCTGATCCTCACTCATTGTACTTTCTAGGTGGAATCCAATGCTCACACTTGGTTTTTGTCTGTGGAAACATTAACCCCTTTATCTTCTCCTAAGAATCTGATCTCCTTTCTCCTTCCAGAGCAAAAGAGATTCTCTGTGACTTGGCTTAATTTTTCTCTACAGCATGTGAAGCTTTTTTGGATCACTTCTTCTCTTTGCACTAGATCACTACCACAATCTGCAACTCACTGCACATTGCTTATCCTCTCTAACCTGAAATGGAACCTGAGATGATTTGGTTGCGATCGCTGCGTGGTGCTCGCTATGTGAATTAGCGTCAACACACATGAACCGGGTTCTTCGCGTGTAAATTTTTCTCTCCTTGTGAACTTACAGACTTTCCGGCACCATCCGTTACCCGAATCTTAGTAATTCCTCGTGAAATGTGTGTACAACTTAGGAAATCTTCGCTAACCTCCAACTTCCTCCCTCTCCCCCGGCCACCAAAACCGAAACCTCTCTCTCAAACGCGCACACATAGAGTACATAATGTGGGTCTGACACACCATGTGAACATCACTTTCCTACGGTCATTGCTCCACTGTCTTAAAGCTATGGCTCAGCCCCACCATCGCCAATTGCCAACCATTCTTGCCCACTAGAACTCTCAGGAAAGCCACATTCCTCCCATAATATCTCTCCCACAATCCCACTTCACATCCCAAAAAAATAATAATAATAATACAGAACAATAATATACTCTCCACATTTTCCCATTGCCAAAAGGAACTCAGGTCCTTTCTTCCTCATAATTCCACCTACAACAGCTTGCACCACCTAACTTCATGCTCGTTCCCCACCACCACCAAGCATCTCCCCCTATCATTCCTTCTCGATCTACCCTTCCAAAAAGCCCTGTAGGTTTAGGAAAATCTAATTGGGGTGCTTTCTCAAGTAGGTCCTTCAAACATGTTTTTACTAATAAAAGGGTATCATTAGAGTTTTTCTTTGCCAAAAAAAGCAGAGCATAACTAGAAGGACTACAAGGTACAAAGCTTGGACCTTTGCATGATCCATATCAGAAGATAACCCAAAAAGAGTCGTATGGCTTGGAGTATTAGCAAAAATTGACGATGATATGAGGAGCAAGATAGGCTAATGTAGCTTCTTAAAGATGAGCAAGTTGAGCTTGGGCAGTAACAGCTTTTGACAAAGGACCCATCTGTCTGTTTTGTGCTACTAGTTCAGGAGAAAGAAGTAAATGCTAAGATGGGTTTTACCAGGAGTGAAACACAAACCAGACAACATCCATCTTATTCAGCTACACTGTCATAATGCTACAAAGTGCTGTAACATCTCTCAAATCTTCACCTATATATATATAGCAGGTGGGTACCCCAAGAATCAGAGAAGTTAAACAAGGGAAGGAAGAAAACCATGACTAAATATGAAGAAGAGGAAGAAGAGGACAAACAAAGGACAAAAGAATTACGGTGAAAGGAAATCTTATTCTACACCAAATTCAAACAAATGGACCCTGTGTAATAACTATTTAGAGCAGTAATGCAACTGCTGCAGATAGAACCATCAAGGCCAGGCTATTCCCATGAGCAAACGCATTGTTGCCCGGCGTAGAGGGTACCGGTGACGTGGAGGGCGCCGGTGTCATTGCACCCCCAGGGTTCATTGCTGGAGGCGAGGGTGACATCGAAGGTTCCATCGTGGGTGGAGACGACGCGGATGGTGGTGAGCTCATGGCCGGGCCGGGGCTCATTGTAGGGGTGGAAACCGGAGGAGACATCATCGGCGGAGGCGACGAGACAGGGACGGTGGCGGGGGGCGGGGCCATGGTGGTCGGCTGCGGAGCCATGGTGGTGGTGGGAGGGGCGGCAATGTGGGAGGGCGGCATTGTCATGGGGGTGGTTGATGGGGAGGGGGAAGGGCCTTGGGCAAGTGCTGATGGGTGTAGAAGAGGGAGGAGGAGGATCGAGCAAAGCATGAAAGTGTGGAGAGCCATGCTTGTGTTTGTTGTTGGAAGTGAACCTGGTTTGGCAAGGTGAGGTTTGCTATATAGAGCCCAAGGGCAAGCAATGGCTGGAAGTGCCGTGACTTTTTAGTAGTTTTACCCCGGATTGTATGGACATTGCATGCAATCTGTGGCGCCACTAACCGAGCAAAAAGTGTGATATTTCCTCTCTCTTTTTATGAATTAATTTTGAGTTCTGTTCATATATTAAATGCATCACTCTTATTCCAACGCCATAATTAAGGAAAATTACCCCCCATCAGTCCTGAACTCTACTGCCAATTCAATTATAAAATTTGTTAATTTGGCCAATATAGTTTTAAACCTTTGTGCAACACAGTCTTTCCGGAAACGTGGGCCCGCCGGAGACGATTGAAAGCCCACGCGAGAACATAATCGGATAACCCGGGGAATTTAAGGATTAGTCCGTAGTTTTCGTCTTTAAACTATGTTAGTGTAACAAAGGTCTGAGGTACGGGTTGTGTCGTGGCAAAGTGTGGTCTCAACAAAGGGGCATGGAACCTCCGTGCACCCCTTATGCAGTGAAGCATTAATTTTGACCCGTTTTTATCAATCTCTTCAAGTCGGGTCTTCTTCTTCTACCTCCTCCTACCCGTTCTCCAATTGAGCAATGATGGCCATAGAGCTCCACGCAGCCCAAAAATTGAAAGAAATTGCTTGTTCACGCCCTTGTTCCTATGTCTTACTAGAATGTTTATCGTATCAATGTGTGGAATTGCGACTCTTTGCACTGGAATCGCAATGTGAATTGCCGAGAAGGATCAACGTGTGGAATTGCGACTAATTTTTTTTTTTCTCCTTTCCTTTCTCCTTCTTTCTCGGCTTGCCGCGGGCCTCGGAGGCTCGGCCGATCTCGGCGACCTTCAGCTCAGCCAAGGTCGGCGAGCTCGACCTCTCCAAACATGGCGAGGTGGAGCCTCACCCGACGCTCCATGGCCGGCCGCCGGCAACCACCCAAAGAATAAGGGAAAAAGACAGAAAAAAAAATCAAAAATGTGTTTTTATTTTTTCAAAAACTTTATATTTTTCGCAAAATACAAGTAGCAAAAGGAAAATTGCAGTGCCCTAAGTTCTTGATTTTCGATTTACGGGTCGGCGGCGAATGGCCAAATTGATCGACGTAGCGGATGCAGACGAGACCCGCAAGACGCCATTTTCGATTTTGCATGTTCGATTTTGCATGTTCGGGATGCAGACGCATCGCGTTCTTTGAGAAATCAACGTCTTTAGCTGTCGTCCACTTTGTTATCACCGCACGTTGCGCCACGGACGAGGATGAATCCTTACAAGTTACAACCGCAGGGACCCGGGTCTCACGGCACAAACTGACAGCTATTCGTAGGGAAGAAGGAACCGGTTGGATTCATTGAGAGGCAAACTAAGAAAAAAAAAATCCTAAAATTATTGTAATTATGTAAATTCAATTTTATTTTATTTTTGTTTCAACAGCCGCCAGAGAAGCAGGAAGAAGAAGAGAAAAAAAAATATATAATAAAATATAAGAAATTAAAAGAACTATAAAATACTATTAATATTGATAGTCAATGAGGAATTGACTAAGTTGATGACACCCTTGAGACTTAGACAATTAAACTGAAGAGATTTCATGTTCGAATCTCCCCGATTCCGTTTTGGGAGACTTAACCGGTGGTATTGGCGCTCATACCCCACCACCCCGGGGAATAGTTCATTTGCACGTGGAAACCTCATTCCAATAAGTTTAAGACTTTTTTTTTGTTTCTCTTCATTTATGATACATTCTTTTGTCGTTTCACAAGATTGAATCGGTTATAGTGAAATCTATGTTCGGCTCTACGCAAAAAAGGGCCGGACTTGGTCGCTCGTCCACCGCACCGTGATTCTCGATGTCGATATTCGACTCGGACCCGCCCTCGAAAACATGTCGACCCCATAATGCCCGCCAAAGCATTTAAAAGCTCACGGGTAATGAGAAGTAAACTGAACAGGTTCGCGTGGGGAGAGACGGACCTCCGCCGTGCAGATTCAAGCTTTCCCGCGTGATTTCTGAATACTCGCTCAGTCTTCCCTAATGATACCAAGCAAAGCATTTGATCGTACTTTGAAAGTTTTAAGTTGTCTAGTCAATCTGCATTAACCTGTGTAAATGAAAGTCACAACGTGTTTATCGAAATCACAAGAAAATAAATAACTTATTGAGCTCATAATGATAAACGCCGATGATTAAATATTAAGATATGATAGGATAAGCAATTCAATGATTTCATCATGTTTTATCTGTTTTTTTTTTTTTTTTGTGAACTTCGAATTTAAATTTGGATAAGGAGATGCAATGTGCATATGAGATCGGCTCTGTTTTATTGAAATATCGGAACGCTTTAGAAATTATTCGGTAATGAGTTCTGATGAGTAAGTTATTATTGAAAAGGGATTTGCGCTATCTGATTTCGGGCACAATATCGGCGAAGTAGACCCCATAGAATTGAGGGTCCTGATTTAGAGTCGAATCCTTCTTGGATGACCTACTAACCTTGTTTGTTGTTTTATCGAGTGAGTAGACAAGTATTGAATAATCTAATTCGGTCTCTTTTCACAAGTTGAAGATGCATTCATGCAAGTTGTTCAAGAGAGCTATCTTGAAAATCGATGATCAACCTCGAGTTCTTCATAACATTTTAAGACTATTTTTGAATGTCGAAAATGTTCAAGTGAATAAAGAACAAAGGAATTGATCTCATATCACGCCTATCAATTGATTAAAAATAAAGTCCTAGAGATACACGGCTTTGAGGCCAGAGACCCCAGCATCGCGCTGCCGAAGAGGCGACCTCTCGTTAGAGGGGTTGCACAGCGTAGCAGAGAGGCGACCCAACGTGGAGGAAATGTGGTGGTTGTGATTTCTTTGTTTATTATCTCTTAAGGAATTCTATGCTGATCCATCCCACCCTTTCTTTAAAAATCTTTTTATCCAAATTATATCTTCTTGTATTATCATAGAAAATTACCAAATATAAGATAGGACAAAATGAAAAGGTTAACTGACGACCACTGTTAGTATTGCAAGTAACGTTGGCCTATACGCCACAAGAAATAATATAAAAAAGAGACAATCATGACCCACATATGTCATTAAGTTCAACCGGTGGCTCACATTTCATAGTTTCTAATAGTGACCGTCAGATAATAACGGTACTAGGACAAAATATATCATATCTTAACTAATATTTCGACGATCAAACGCAGCCTAATGAATAAATTTATGGACAATAACGATAGGTGGGCAGCCCAATGAGCCTGTCCAGGCCTGACCCGCAAACTAGACGTGCATGGGCGAATAATTCCCTTCTAGGAGACGATCCGTATCTTCGGCCCTCCTGAAGCCCCTTCAATTTTATATGGAGAACGTTTAAAATTCTTGTCGTCATGGGCGGGCACGGGATTGTCTTTTTTTTTTTTTTTGGGTCGAATCGGGCACGGACTTGGACTGTCGCTAATTAATTGTAATCGTAACATCTCTCCATTCTTTTATTTGATCATGCACGTTTCATTTGGACCATCGAAGCTGGCGTCGAGAGCAGAAAACGTGGGCCCTCTTTGGGTCCAAATTCCATGAACGTGAATCTGAGGCCCAATTAAGCTCCGCACGTGCGAGAGGAGCGGGAGACGCACGCCCTCGTCCGAGAAAACAGAAAGCGGATAAGGCGTTTCCACTCTTCTGCTTCAACGTCTCTCTCTATCCTCCATCCATGACTTCTCTTTAGGTCATTCTCGCTCTCGCTAACCATTCTCGGTCTTCTTTACCCACCAATGGCTTCCAATCTTCTTCCCCAGGTACGTGTTTGTATGCAGAGAGCTCTGTAACGCTCGTGTGTGTGTGTGTTCGTGGGTACATGCATGTCAGCTGTTTGATTGATGTGTCCAAGAGCTCGCAGCAGTTGAATTCAATGGTAGAGTGGCGAATCACATCTTCATTTGGTACATGCATGTCAGCTGTTTGATTGACGTGTTCAAGAGCTCGCACCAGTTGAATTCCATTGTAGAGAGGCGAATTACATCTTCATTTGGTATTGGTGCGTTTCGAGTTTGATGATCAAGAGGTCAATTCTGTTCATCGCTGATTGCAGGCATTGATTGCGATTCCTAGAGGCGCCAACCACAGCACTCCTGGGAAGCTAGGGTTCTCTGCGCTCGCATCTGTCTCCGGCATACACTCTTGGACCGATCCTAGACACGGGTGTTTGCTCTCTAGGGTTTCGTTTGGCTCTAGAGGATTGAGTAGTCCAGTGATCGTGGCCTTTTCGAAGCGGATTTTTGTGGTTAGAGCTGAGCCGGAGCCGGAAGGCGAAGTTGTCGCCAGTGAGAGCGCGGAGGAGAATGCTGAAGCAGCTGCTGACGTTGTGGAAGGTGCTGAAGCAGTAGCCGAGGAGGAAGTCGCGGAAGTGAAGCCTCCAAGTAAGCCGAGGGTTAAGCTTGGCGATATTATGGGGGTAATCTTGAGCACAATTATGAATATCACTTTGAACCATGAAGCACAATTAGCGTGACTTTACTCTCCAGAGCCTCCCTGTTGGTCTAACTTTCCCATTTAGTACTGGTTTCGGTGATTAGGTTGTGTTACTTTTACCTTCTTTTATTTGGACATGGAAAGAGTGAAAGACCGGTTGATTCCTTTCAGCATATGTGTCGCCTTATAATGATGTGGTTGTAGTTAAGCGGTTATTTGCTTCTGTAACTATGCTTGATCAGAAGATAAGTTGGAGTGTGAATCAACAATAATGATGGATCTTTTTGGTTGCTTCTTTGTTGTTTGTCTTTCTCATGAATGTGGTGGGAGAAGCTCTAAATGTTTCTTGCTATTTGGTAGATATTGAACAAACGAGCAGTCGAGGCATCTGAGAATGAGCGGCCAGTTCCAGACATTAGGACTGGAGACATAGTAGAAATTAAACTGGTAAATGTTGATGACTGTCTATTCATTTCTTTTGGATTTATCTGGTTTTACTTTTGCGAGTCTTATCTGTTTTTTATTGTTTCTTGTAAACACTTGTTTGATTTAAATTGCAGGAAGTGCCTGAAAACAGGCGCAGATTGTCTATATATAAAGGCATAGTTATGTCGAGACAAAATGCTGGCATCCACACGACCATTAGAATTCGGAGAATTATTGCTGGCATTGGGGTCGAGATTGTATTCCCATTGTAAGTGAATGTTTTTCCTCCTTGTAGTTAAATTCTTTGCAGCTCTTAGGTGCTGTTGAACTTCTTTTGACTAGTCCCAGTAATCAGAACTTGAGAGCAGATCATTGGGAAATAGTTGCATAATGGAGGTTACGAGTATTAAATGTTAGGTTCTTGTAGTAATTGAGCATTCTTGATATGCGTGAGTAGAGGCCATAATATATAAATGCATCAGACCATCACAGTTTAGTTGGTTCCAGAAATTTTGATGTGGCTGAAGCCAATGCATTGGTAGATTGGATAGAATGTACCTCTACGCATTGGAAGTCATGTGTCAACAGTTGTAAGTGGTGGTAGTGGAGATTTGCTGATACTTTAGCTGATGTTTGTGCAGTGACTTAGTTTTAGACTGGATGATGTTCTTAATGTCCTGATGACTAGTGCTGAATAATATGTAAAGCCGGCTCATTTCTCAGCTTTTTCCCATGCAAGCTATGGATCGTCCTTCTTGTTCGAGATTTCTGCTATTGGACTATAAGCTCCCAACCTGACAGTGTTTTTGGTTCTTGTACGCCCAACTGATTCAAATGCTATTTATTCTGCATCTGTCATACCATGTAAACTTAGGTATGGCTAAGCGTAACATCCTAAATTTTGCATTTCCGTCATCTCATATTGTCACAGGTACTCACCCAACATCAAGGAAATAAAAGTTGTTAAGCACAGGAAGGTCAGGAGGGCTAGGTTGTACTATCTCAGGGACAAGCTTCCCAGGCTCTCCACCTTCAAATGAAGAACTTACAATGCTGTCTCCACTCTTTGGCTCTTCACAATTCGAAGGAGTTTTTTTTTTTTTGCCTGCAAATGGTAGACCGCCGACCTCAACTAATTTGGGATAAAGGTGTTGTTGATGTTGATGTTGTCTGCAAATGGTACTAGAACTGGCCTATTAATTTTTGTCTGTTTGTTTGCTATGATCCTGTATTTCCATTGTTTTGTATCATGCAGAGAAAGAGAATATCAGTGTACTAATGGTTACGACTGTGTAATTTCTACATCTCTTCTTGTGCTGTTCGTTTGGCCTTAAGATGTTCCTGTTTTATAAGTGTGAAGATAATGACACGGGAGGTCTGTAAACTTTCCATGACGCTCTCTTTCATCGTGTTGCTCTTTTCAATTTAATGCCCGAACTCAAATTTGAGGCCATTGCAACCTCACATCGGAGGTCCCGGCCATCTATCTGATGCGCGATCTTCTAACTTATATCATTGTGCGCATAATAAGCAGCATCATTTTTTTTCCCGACTCGAGCTCGAGTCTAAATCAAGCTTCTAGACTTATTGCATGCATATTTATGTAGTCACTTGACACAAAATTCAACTTGTTTCAATGGCTCATGCGTGAACATTCTACCAAATGTCATAATTCATTTTAGGACAAAACACGTCTTTCGTTATAGCTCGGCATGAGTAGTTTGACAAAGTTTGGTACCGAATTAATGTCGCAATTGCTAAAATGCACCCGAACGTTTGGAGAAGCGGGGACGAGTCACCAGGTCAGCATCCGCTCAAACAGACGTGACCCTAGCTATCCGACACGTGTCCTCTTGTTTTTAGTGAGTACTTCCTGGAGCAAAAATCTTTCGAGTGGTCTAGTAAAGAGTTCAGCATCCATAGCGTTTGTGATTTTGGGAAAAGAAATCAAAAGCGCGCAGAAAAATCGGAAAAAGACGAGGGTAATTACGACGATTTTTTTTTGGGTAAAAAATTATGATGATCAGATGATAAGAGTAATTTCCAGTTCAGTTCGATCCACCTTGAAATCGAGAGTCGGATCGGGTCAATCAATCCTATTTTCCAGCGATCCAGTATAATTAGTTGCGTGTGCTTGAAATTTATATTCACGTTTACATATATGTAGAAGTACTTATAATAATTTATTTAAAGTTTTTTTAAAAAAATAAAATTTAAAATAAATAGTCGATCCGGTTCGGGTGGGCGGTTTCAACTTTGGAATCGACAACTGGACCAACAATTATTAATTTTAACTTTGTGCAATCGAGAATCAAACTACCGCCTTGACCAAACCGATCATTTCGTTGCGGTCCGGGCAATTCTCGGTCCAGTTAATTCTTTTTGCTTATCCTTATTAAATCGGACAAATCAATAGTTTAGGGATTAGATCGAGACATTAAGAATTTTTTTTTTGTAAAAATTAAAAAACACACACACACACACAAAGTTGAGTAATCATTTACCTCAATTATAACTGTATTTACAATTGAGTAGCTATTTTTCCTCCCGAATTTTTGTAGCTATAATATTACGGTGTCTCCTCCTCCGCATCACAGTCACCGATCCGAACCATCGGTCGCTCTCATGACTTGGCAACTAACCAGCGCTACTAGCTTTTGCAGAAACCCAAAACCGCCTGTCTCTATCTCTCTGGATCGAGAGAGGCTAATGATGATTGTGTATCGTTTTTCAATGAAGTAGCCGATATTTCAGGCGAGGTATAACGACCCAGTTTTGGACCGAGCATTCCTCTTCCCACCCTTCGCCATCCGCTTCCTCCGCATACCTCCCTCTCCCTCCCTCCCTCCCTCTCTCTCTCTATACATTTTTCTCTTCCTCTGTGAGTGCTCCTCTCTCTCTCTCTCTCCGTGGGATTCGTCTTTTTGTTGTCCGGCTTTGATTCGAGCGAGGTTTCGTGTTCTTGGTTCAGTGGGTTTCGCGCGTTTGTGGGGTGGTGGTGGATGATACTGGATTTCGTTCGTGGGTTGTCGGCTCGCGGAGGAGATAGTTTCGTGGCTGCGTTGTTTGCTCCATCATGACCGCCGCTGGTCATCCGTTGATCTCCGTGCATCCGGACGAGCTCAAATTCAGTTGTATACTCTCTCTCTCTCTCTCGCTCGCTCGCAACCGCAATGTCTTCTGAGATACGTTTCTAGAGTTGCCTGTAATTTCACTGTCTCAGCTATCTTATGGAGATCGGAATTGTGGACTTCTTGACATTGATTGTTGCACCCCGCAACCCGCAATGTCTACTGAGATATGTTTCTAGAGTCGCCTGTAATTTCACTGTCTCAACTATCTTATGGAGATTGGAATTGTGGACTTCTTGACATTGATTGTTGCATCCCGCAACCAGAGAGAGAGAGAGAGGGAACAAAAAGGACAGTGATTGATGCTGATGCGACAGGAATCGGCGTGTAGATGTCCGGCCTCGATGACCTTACGTGTTGATGCCAACTTTCGTTTCATCAGTTAAAAAAATCAAAATGGAGAGATGACACTTTTCAATACCATGCATTTTCTGTGAGTTTTCTGTGCGAATTAGTCTTAGGAAGCTATTGCTATAATTCGGCACTTTTGGCTCAGATAAGTTCGTTGCTTCTCAGTGGGTAATTGTTTTCTTATTCCGCTTGTAGCTGAACCATCCTTTGAGGATCAGAAAGGCATGTAAACATGTTCAGGAATTATAATTGGAACAGATCTGAGTGACAGGTAGTCGTGGTTGCATAGTGTGAAGATTAGAAATACAGTTAAAGTATTGGCATTAGGCTTTTTGCCTCACTAACATTGTTCAAGTAGTTAGTGTTAATCGCGTTCAAAAGCACATTTTGTTATCAATGCTGTCATGAATGTCCCTGAAATATTGCAAATCCGAGGTGCTGTGAGGTCACACGGGGATAAGTATGGGTATAAGCTGTTAATATGAAGAGAATAGTGCAGTGCAACTTCTTTAATTTAGTAGAATGTTGGCACACATTTTACGTTTGTCATGGTGTGAGGTCTCAGCAAATTAAATTGTTCCTTGAGACATACTAGGTGATTGGGGGTAACCTTTGTCGATACTGGTTGGATCGTGGTGCCTGTCTCACAAGCGAATTGTATTTTTTTTTTAATCCTCTGGCTCACCACAAGCAATAGTCTTAGAATGCTTAACAACACGAGTCAAATGCGAGATACCTGAACTCCAGCCTAATCAGATTTTCAAACCAATTTCATACTTGGCTATCATCAGTGCTTTTGGCATTTAAGTCTTTTCAAGTTACAGAGTAAGGTCTTTGTTCCCTTGTTTGAAGCATATATTCTCAGAGACGAGACATGTTGAATGCAGCTGGCTGAATGAATGCTCAATAATATCTGACTGGTATTTGTAAAAGGAAAAGGGGAATGTAGGCTGTCAGCAGTCATTTCTGATGTGCTTGCGTTATTCCATATATACCTGCTTGAATGATGCATTACCATCATGGACTTCTTCTCTATTTCTGCAAGTGTTTCAAAATTAATTAAGCTCTTGGCATAAGCGGGAATTTAGGCCGTAGTGGTCTGATATTGATTTTTCTATTCAGTTGAGCTGGAAAAGCAAAGCTACTGTGATCTTAAAGTTGTAAACAACACAGAACACCATGTCGCTTTCAAGGTACTATCTTTCGTTTTAAAAAATGTTCAGATTTATGCTATACGGACATTTTCTTGCTCACGTTAGTTCTTTCCGTTTGATATGCCAGGTTAAAACAACTTCTCCCAAGAAGTATTTTGTACGACCTAACACCAATGTTATACAGCCTTGGGATGCATGTTTCATAAGAGGTAGTTTGCTTTGCCTTCTTTTTCTTCTTCTTGGGATACCCTTTGATGTTATTGGTGTTGCTTTCACATGTATAAGCATTTTCTTGGACAACACATGTTTATGTCATGCTTTTTATGCATCTGGTCATGAAATATGAAATACCTGTATTTTTCCTTTTTGTTTGTCTAATTTGCAATGCTTTTGCTTTCTTTTGTTCCTTGCTTGGTCTGAAGTCACCCTCCAAGCTCAACAGGAATATCCCCCTGACATGCAATGCAAAGACAAGTTTCTCCTGCAGAGTACAATTGTGCCACCAAACTCAGATGTTGATGAACTTTCTCCAGATACTGTAAGAATATCATTCACAAAGCACTGTTTTCCTATTTTACTGACTGTTGCACTATAATTTCTTTCTATTTCTAGTACAATCAGGCTTGTTCTTACACAAATATGCTATGATTTGTTGTCCAGTTCAATAAGGACGCAGGAAAAGCAGTAGAGGAATGCAAGCTGAGAGTTGTGTATGCTCCTCCTAACACAGGTCAAGAAAGTGCGGAAGACAGTATACTCAAAAGCTCCAGACAAAGTTTTGATGACTCCACTGTGAGTCTTTCGGATTGATATATGTAGTTTCTCTTTTCTTTTCTTTTTCTTGAATTGATAGATTGCTTGATCTTTTATCCGGCCCTCAAACTTAGTAAAATTGCATCCATGATGCAACAGACTCGAGAAGACAGAACACTTATTAATAGGGCAGGGAGGTGAAAGGGGAGAGGGAAAAATTGGTAACCCACTGGATGCAACATTTCCTGATTCATTCTTCATGCACCAGTATTCATTTTTTATTTCAGTCTAAAGGATTTCTGGAGAGAACTTTGATCATTGCATTGGTTTGCAAAACAGAATAATTATGTGTGAGCTTGACTTTTGAAAAATGCCAACTGTCTGCAATGACTCAGTTTATTTCCAAGCAAGACAACAACTAGAATATACGAGAAAACAGAAGGAAAGGAGGAGCAGGGAACGATGAAAAAGAACATTCTTTTTCCTTGTGCTCCTTATTTTCTGCGGGACTCATGGACCCATATGTTGTAAAGACAAATATACCTAGTGACAGAAATCGTTGTTCCTGGCCATTATAACTTGTTTCCACCGAAGTTACTTCAAGAAGTATAAAATACGCATTCGTACATATGTAAATACTTTTTTATTACAATTTTATGCTTATTCTTTGCTATGTCGTTATCCTAGAATCAGTCCGTGCAGCTACTGAAGGATGAGAGAGATGCAGCTGTTCGGCAAACACAGCTCTTGCGGCAGGAATTGGTAAATACCCTCTCTCTTTAATCCTCTTTGATCTTGTTGGCTAGACTGATATTTTTAGTTGAAAAAGAGGAATTGTTTAATTCTATGCAACGTGTTTAAATGTTTGAATGGATCGTAATGATCACTTTAGCTATGCAAGAGGCGCAAAAATCTAATGTTTCAAACTTTTTGCTTTACAAGATACTCTAACTGATCCGAGTTAGAATGCACATTTGACTTAGTCCTTCCATATATGAAGGTGTGACTGCGCTGCATACGATACCTAAATAAAAAACAGGGGGAAATGATGGGATACAAATCAGTGTCTTGTGAAGTTCTTCATATTAGAAATCACTTTAATTTCTCTTTTTTCTTGAAATTTAGAAAAATTTACTCGCAGAACATCTTTTACACAAGTTAACACAATGATACTTTGAGGTCTCTGGATGAATTTTTCTTATGGCTCTTGGTTTTTAAGCTCTAAGCACGGGTGCAAAAATGATATCACCCGCACGTGTTGCTCACCTATTCTATGGAAGTGCGTCATTCTAGCTTCTGTTCTTAGGCCTTTCCATTAAACAACGCGATGTCGTCTAAAACAACTATAAAGAAAATCCCGCCCTCAGCAGAAAATTTGCTCTTACCTTTTTGTACTTCAGGATATGCTGAGGAGACGAAGGCATCGGAAAAGTGACCCAGGCTTCTCCCTCAAATTTGCACTTCTCGTAGCTCTCATTGGAATCATGGTCGGGTTCCTTTTAAACCTATCACTGTCATCACCGGCGGTGGAATAAATTCCCATGAAACAAATTATCGACGTCCTTGTAAAATTCTGCTGGCTCTGTTTGGAAGCAAGTTTTGACCATGTTTTTCCCCTCGGCTTTCCATTTTGTACATTCTAGTGTTGCACATTCGTGTCTTATAGGCTCGTTTGTCAGCTATTTCCCGGAGAATACCTGGCATTAGTTTGGGTTTGCAGAATAATTTTTCGGTTAAGTTACATTTACCTTGACTCTTACTTTTGCCAGTGTTACTCAAAATTTGCAAAGTGTAGTTTTCAGAATGATAATTCGTCTCTGAGTCTCGTTAGATCTTTCCAATCAAATCAAATTCCACAAATCATGGGTGAAGGAGTTTACTTGGATGCAGATAGAGGGAAAGTCCTTATTCCATTCTAACATGTTCAAGTTCCACTAATTATGTGAGTTAAAATGTCAACGTGAACGTTGGCATGTACAGATTGGGAAGACAAATTGATAGCTTTATAGTTAGCAAAGCTGATCAATGTCCATAGACTCGACCCGCCTTGGGGATTAGAACTGAGCACACGACTAAATACAGCCCAAACAAGGGCAAAAAAATCATAACTTAAATATGGAATTGGAGAATGGCTTACCTGACACATGTGAGCATGCTGTTGAGTTTAGGAAAACGATAGAAATGATATTTGAATTTTAACTCAATGTGTAATATTATTCATGAATTTTTAATTTGTTCAATGTAGCTTTTGAACTTTTTTGTGCATGTTCAATTTAGGCCTTGGATTATATAAAATGTTCAATGTTTTTCTTCCATCAATTGGAGTTAAACGGAATTTGTTATTTTAATTTCGAATCTAGTATGTTAGAACGACGGATAAAAAAAATGTTATGCATGAATTATCCATGTAAATTATCAATTCAAATTATAACATAAGAAACACTTTATTTTGTTTAATTGGTTCAATATGGAAAATTGATTGTTCATGTTATTGGATGACATGGATTATGATATCCTAATTTAAGTTGAATTTTGGGTGGATATTTTGAATTAATGAAAAAAAGGGGGAACATTTCATATAGTCAAAGAATTAAATTGAACATGTATAAAAAAGCTTGGATACCATAATCGACGGATTAAAAGGTACGAGGATAATATTGCATATTGAGTTAAAATTCACGTATCATTTGTATAACAAATTAAAAGTTCAATGACTAAATTGAACATTTACTAAAAGTTCAAGGATCATGTTGAACAAATAAAAGTTCATGGGCAATATTACACATATACCAAATTTGAGGACTACAATGAATAAATTAAACGCTTAGAGACTACAATATCATTTGTGTCAATGTTTCTTAAATTTAAGCGTACTCATCAGTTGGACCCGCCCATCATCCGCATAAACGACAGGTCGTTCGAGCTGCGCGAATTCGGCGGGAATACTCCGCACGTGCCAATCTCAAAACCTCACACGCGCGCATTTCCCCCTCCCCTACGCGCGCTCGCTCTCTCTCTCTCCATTTCGCAGATCTCACACTCCAAAATTCCAAATACGCGCTCCTCTTCCCACCCCTCACTCCGTACTCGGCATGTCAACTCACCCCACCAGGTCGCAACTCGCCCCCACAGCACCGACCTCCTCCTCCTGCTCGAGCGACTCAGAGAAGGCATGGCATCTCCTGTCTCTCCTCCTCTCGCTCGGTCGACCGTCTAGGCCCCTCGAGCTCGCCTCCAAATGTGAAATCTTTCCCGCGTCGCCCGATCTCATCCGCCGCCTCTGCGACATCCCGAGCTCCCCGATCCATCTGACGGACGACCTCTTCGTCACGCTCTCGTTCGCCGCCCTAATCTCGCTTGCTCAGTTCCTGACGAACTCGAATCTGGTCAGCTTCTTCTGCTCGCCTCGGGTGGAGAGGTCCTGCTTCAGGAAGCGGAAGGAGAGCTTTCTGGAGTGTGACAGCCTGCCGCCGGTGAAGAGGAGAGCGTATTCGGAAAGTTGCGTGGATGAGAAAGTCTATCCGGATATTAGAAAGGGTAATGCGCGTTGTTCGTCTTGTTTTCAGCTTCTGATGTAGGATATAGTTTGTGTGTTACTGCATGTTCGTTGATTAAGGTGATGGCTTCAATACTAGGCAGGAGTTGCGGTCCCTTCTTGTGCTTGCCTGAGGGGGATCAAGATGGATGTAGAAAGGTAACGTTAGCAACTGTTCTTTGTGCTGTATACTGTTAAATTTCAACGTCGTATTATCTACCTATGTATTGCTTGTCATAATTAAGTTGTGGATCTTACTTTCATTGGTTGATGAAGTACTGGTGTTTACTTATCCGTTCTCATGTATAAGTTTGTTGGCCTGTACACTCTGCATGATATTAGGGCCAATATAGTGTGCAGCAATTGTTTAGGTAGATTTTCTTGCTATAAGCAGACAAATAGTTAGTTCTTGAAGTTCTTCAACTGATTAATAGCTTACTTGGATCTTACCAGAGGTTTGAAACCGGATTTAGGAAAGGCATACGCATATATGTTTGGTTGATTAAATGTGACGTGAAAAGGAGCTTGGTTGCTGATGTTCTTGATCTATTGATATGGTTTTGAAGTATGAAGCACACACCTTAGTAACACACATAAGAATGTTGTCAGAAAATTAAAGGCCACGTGCTATGCCTCTGCGTCACTATTCTCTAAAAACAAAGTGCAAATTTTGGAAACTTGTGGACCTGCTTAAACAATGATGCTTGGTGAAAGTATATAGAACACAAACCCACCCTCTCTGCCAAGAAGACGAGGGCTAGTAAGCCATGAATATTTTGGCAACTACCCTTTCTCTGATTGATGAGAGACATGAATCAGTGCTATTCTTATTGGATTTACTTCACTTCTTGTCTGAAGTAGTCAGGAGCTTGATATCACATCAGAAAATTAAACACGGTGCACTGTCAATGCCTTAAAAAGGGTTTTGTATTCATGCCATCAACTTCATATTCTCATTTGTCTTTGATCCATTGCTTCAGTCACTGCCTTGATGTACAAACATAATGAGAATAAATTATTAATGCAGGTTCATTTACGTATTAACAAAGACAAAGTCTGGACAATAAACGTAGAACAAAGTAAAGTGTTAGACATGCGGAGCAATCTGATAATTACTCCTTGGCTGTTTGTCAATGCTACTAGGAGACATCTAGGCTGGTCTCCCAATGACACTGGCCATAAAGGTCAAGGTGATACACTAATGACCTTTGCAAGGGAAAAGGCGCAGAAAGATGTAGTCACGTTGAATTACCCCAATAGTTCCTGTAAAGCTGAAGAATTGTCTGACATATCAAAGATTCAAACATCTGGAAGTGGGGTGCCACCTATACCTTATCTGGTGCCAAATGTTTCCAGTAGAGCGTCGGGAAATCCTTTTGTGTGCAAAGAAACAACTGCTGAAAAAATAGATTCCACTGAAAATGAAGACTTTGGTCAAGCATTTTGTGAAGGGGCAAATCAAGAAAAAATGTTACTGAATGAGGCTGAAAATACAGATCATGCTCTTGAGGGAACGAGTACACCCACTAGCAATGAAAGAAACATGGCAGATGATAAAAAAGAAGTATCAGTGAATTCTGTTGGACTTATAAGAGACATAGAGGAGACTAACATGGCATTTGATGCTGCTCCGTTCGACAGACCATTTGAAACAAAATTTAAGTGGAAGTCTGAGGTAAATTGTCTGGACAAGAGACCTATTTGGGGCAAACCTTCCTTTCTGGAAGTTGAGCTTTCTGGTATGCAGAATCTGTTGTCAAAACCTTCCGCCAAGATGAAAGCCAGTCACAAGGATGCAGGGTCTCCGAGCATGCGAGCTTTCTCGAAATCTTTAGAGTATCGAAAAGCTGTTCAAACTTCGAAGGAGAAAGAACAGGTGAAAAGAGGTCAGAAATTGATCACTTTGAAGCAGCAAGCAAAGGATGGTCAAAGTGGCATGTACTACCAGGAGAGGAAGGGAACCTCCACTTCTGTATCTCTTAAGGTGAGCTGCAGTTTACTTGTCATATGGCATATTGCTGGCTAGAACTTTGCGCATTGCAAGATATACTAAGCCATCTGGTTTATAATCAATCATGCTGCTTTCTAGGGTATGTTTCCTTGATCAATATCTTCTTGCATCATTGTAGGTTCAATTGGGGACAAAAGTACTGCCCGATTTTGAATTTTATATTGTGGAAGAAGAGGAAGGTTCAGGTAATACTGTAACAGAAATATTGTGTTTAGCTGATGATGAGACTTATCTGCTAATGAACTGAATATCAACTGCTCAGACTACTAATAGCCTTCTTCAAACCTTGATTGCTAGGTGGTTATGGCACTGTTTATAGGGCACGCAGAAAAGATGATGAGAGTATCGTTGCCATTAAATGTAAGTGAAACTCTGTTGCTTAACATGATTCTTTAATGACACACAAGCAATGCAATGTCGGACAATTACTGTTTCTTTAATTGGATCTTTGGTTGTGATGGGTGCATAGACTTCAATTTTGTTGAAAATAAAATACTAGTTTATTATCTACTGAAGATTCATTTATCATGGCATGTGTTTATGGCTCACAGGCCCTCATCCAAAAGTACATCAGTACCACATAAATAATGAGCTCAAGATGCTGGAAAAATTCGGGTAATGGTTGTACAAAATTTTGATTCACTTTGCTGCATTTTTTTCAAAGATATTACCGACACTCCTGTGATTTATTAGGGGAAAAAATTGCATAATAAAGTATGAAGGCAGCTTCAAGAATGGCAATTCTGATTGCTTTATTCTGGAGTATGTAGAACATGATAGGCCTGAGGTAACTGGGGCTTCTGGATCACATATTCTTCTGTTTTCTTGGTTTTTCTTCTCTCATGATGTCTTCAACTGATTTTCAGGTGCTCAAGAAAGAAATAGATGTGCTCCAGCTACAGTGGTATGGCTACTGCTTGTTTAGAGCACTTGCTAGTCTTCATAAGCAGGTTAGAGATCCCGATATGGAAGTTCCTTCCATAGAAACGTCTTCCTCCAATAGTGGATTTGAAGAGTTCTTTGAAATTTGACAGGGAACTGTTCACAGAGATGTGAAACCAGGCAACTTCCTTTACTCTTCCAAGGCTAACAAAGGCTATCTTATTGATTTTAACCTTGCCATGGTCAGTAATGCCTGATCTTCGTGATTCTGTTGTTTTGCCTCTCATTCATGGTTTTAATGCATGAGTTTTTATGTTTCACTTTGCTATGCTTGTCATGTTTTTTGTAACAGGATCTTCATCAGAACTATGGAAGCAAAAGTAAGTATATCATCTGTTGGTTGTTCTAATACAAAACTGGCAGGCTGTCTAATTTGATTGTGTTTGGCAAACCTCGGCAGTCTCACATCCTGATAAAAAGTTCTGAGAAACTATTGCAATCTGATTCTTATAAATTTTAGGATTGATGGCCAAATCTCTTTCTCAGCCTTTATTTCTTAGTTTCTGTCAAGAAAATTGTAGTTTATCAAGTCAAACCCACAAGATAAAGACGTTGCCAAATTTCAAGCCGCAATGAAATGCCAATAGATTCATTTCTACGATGCTTGTGTTTAAGTAATACTCTTGCTTCCTCATTGTCATCCGATAAAAATGATGGAGACTCAGTACCCTTCTACACTGCAGGCAAATTGAAGTTGGGGTATAAGCACACGGAAGATTTCTACCCTCCTACGTTTCAGAATGCAAAATCTCTTACTCCAATTAAGAGTGGGAAGTCCATGAGGGCTAAATCTTTGAGCACACTCAAGCTGGAGCTCGAGGAGGTAAAGGGTTCAAAGTTACTTGTAGATCCCAAGAACTTGAAAAGAAAGGTTGTGGACCAGAAGAAGTCTTGTTTAGCTAGTTGCAATACAATAAGGAGCCAAGGTCCAGATGGTTCAGGCATAACCTCTACAAAGGATTTGACTAGCGCTAGTACCCCTTCAGCCAAAAGGCTGCGGGAACCTTTGCCACGGCATGGTCGGAAGGAGCTTATAAACCTTTTGCATGATGGGATGCACATGAATCATGAAGCATCCAGCGTTCCAGCTACTCTGAGAAAAAGGGTAGCTGCTCCTCCCAGAAAATCAGAAGGAAAGCTACGTATCATCTCCCCAATGCCTCTTCATTCAAGAGGTGTTGCTGTTTCTGGTGCTGGCTTGAGAAGGAGTAAGGGTATATAGCTTGCCATACATTTCCATTAGATTACCTTGATCATAAGACCTTGATGGCGATCATTGTTTTATTATCTTCATTTGCTTCTCAGGTGATCATGGTAAAGAAGGGCCTTGTGTAGGGACCAAAGGCTTTAGGGCTCCAGAGGTGAGAGCTCAAGTCATTTATATTGGTATATGGCATCCTTTTGTTAAACTAGTTGGGTCACTTTTACAGGACTTTTGACTTATTTGAGAAACTTAAGGAATTTTGAAAGAGAACCAAAGTCTATTTACCTGATCATCCTGTAGCATATCTACCACTTCCTATTCATCTCTGGGAAAATAAAAATGCAGTGCTAAGATCCCTGGCTATCACTTCTAATATAGACAGTTGTTAAACTCTTGTTACCCTTATTACATTAACTCTCCCCATATGATGTACAATGAATAAATATTGCACGTTTGCGTCTCTCTTTTATAACTGCCGCACTTTCCAATAATCTTCTCTGTGAAATTAGAGAAGCCCAGTAATTGTATTGTGCAGGTCTTGTTGAAATCTCCCCATCAAGGGCCCAAGCTCGACATCTGGTCAGCTGGGGTCACCTTGCTCTATCTGGTGATCGGAACGTCACCTTTTCTTGGCGATCCAGAGCAGTATGAACTTGCGCTTTTACTTTATTTTCCAAGTCAACAAGAAGATTTTTGTCTTGTTTGAGGGCATCAAACTCGTTGCAGGAACATTAAGGAAATAGCAAAACTGAGGGGCAGTGAAGATCTATGGGAAGTCGCGAAGCTACACGACCGCGAATTGTCATTTCCCGTGGTACTTTGAAATTTTATTCTGAATTATTTACAAATCATGGGAAGCTTCTTGCTTGATAAATAACCAGGATTCCTTGTTGCAGGATCTTTATGACACGCAGTCCTTGGCCTCAATGAATCTGCGTGATTGGTGCCGAAAAAACACAAAGAGGCCGAACTTCCTCGAGGTGCTCCCGCAATCACTGTTTGATCTTGTGGACAGATGCTTGACAGTGAACCCAAGAGTGAGGATCAGTGCGGAGGAAGCTCTGAGGCACGAGTTCTTCGAACCATGCCATGAAGAACTGAGAAAGCAGAAGTTACTCAGACCGGGGTTCAACCAAGATTCGGGAATGAGCTCTCGCATCCAAAGAAACGATCAACCGTACAACGTCGTCTCACAAGCTAGATAACATGGTTAAATGACTTTCTTCCTCTTGTGATCTAACGCTCGCTTGAAGATAACATGGTTAAATGACTTTCTTCCTCTTGTGATCTAACGCTCGCTTGAAGCTTTCCCTTAATCCAGCTTCGGTCTCCTAGCTTTTCCAAGATAAGTATCCATTGCTAGACGTTGTACAAAGATGTAACATTTAATTTCCTTTCCATTCTTTTGTAAATTGTGAGATGCTCCAGCTGTTATAACTAAACATTATCTGAGTCGATTGTGCTAAAACCGAGAGCAAGAAAATCCCAGATGTAAGTTTTAACGAACATCAGCTGTGGTCGATCCTTAGACAATCAATTTGTTCTCCTGGACTGAGATTTACTCATGAACTCTGAATCGTCCTTAATGGCCCCATCGCAAGTCCAGAATGCGTGAAGAACCAATTTGCCAACAACCTCATACCAAACACCCAAAAAAGGGGGAAAAAAAAAGGGAAAGAAATGATCTGGCATCCTAATCTCAAACTCAACTCACCCCAAACTGACCCACGAAGATCATCAGACGAGGGGCAACAATCATGGTGATCCCAACATCGCATCTCAGTTTTCATGACTGAATGGAAAGGCACAAACGCCAAAGTAAGGAAGAAAGGAAATTGTCGACTGAATGATACTGCATTTCGTTGAATTGATTCTAAGTTGTGCACAAAGAAGGATGCATAAGAAGGGAGGAACAGTTTTAGATCACATACTTTGTTACGGATTGCAAACTAGATATATCTACTGATTTTGTACATTACTAGTAACCAAATTATATACATGTGGCAAGAGGCTTTGACCGAGTAAACAAAGTTGTGAAAGGGTATGCCTTCTGGTAGGTTGAAAACTCAGAATCATGGTCAAGTTGTCACACATAAATGACAGCGATTAAGGGCTGGCCTCAACCTTAAAGGAATATATATATCGACGCTTAAAACACCATGCATGGTAATGCAAAATTCGAGTTTGCTAGAAAAGACTGCTTAAAGAATCTACCGAATTGCTCAAATGAAAGGAAACATTTAAAGATCAGAGGGTCTCTCGAGTCAATATAAATATGCCCCCGAATCCTAATCATGCCCATTCATCATTCTCCCATGTAGAAAGCCCATGAACTAACCGCATCCTGCTGAGGTTTGACTAACCTTATACGACTGTCAGACACTGAAAATGTTGTGCACCTGAACAGAACAACCATGCCCATTTCTCACGAGGCCACCTTCCCCTGTATCGTTCTTTCCACCTTTGCCAACTCCATGATCATCATTGTCTTTGGTCAATAGATCTTTCTTTTCCCCCTCACTGGAACAACTAAGAGGGGCTGCTGAATGAGTATGGACATAACTATCGCCATGAGACTTACCTGACTTGGTATCACCACCTAAAGATGTGCGATGTGTTTCCTGTCGATGGCAAGTTGACTTGAGATCTTCCGGACCAGAAGAATAATGTTCATCTCTGCTGTGCTTCTTGGGCGGAGATCTGGACCTATATCCTAGTCCTGGTCCTGGTCCTGCTTCTGCTCCTACCTTTGTTGTACTTTTTGGGCGGTGATCTAGACAAATATCTGCTCCTGCTCCTGCTCCTGTCTCTGCTTCTGACCCCGCTCCTGACCGTGCTCTTGCTCCTGGACCTGCTTCTTCTATGACGGTGCAGCCGATGACTTCTGTAATCAGATGAGCGATTCCTCCTATCTTTAGATCCATGGAATTCTTGACGAGTATCTTTATGGTCCCGAAGATCGTTTTTATGATGCCTTTCACTGGTACAGCCTTCAGCAAGACAGGTTTCTTCTTCCTTCAGGTCATCCTTATTCCCCATAGGAGAGCCAGACGTCAATTTTGATGCTGAAGAATGCCAAGATTGGGTCTTCCAGCTCGACTTGAGTCCTTCAATAACCCTATAGATTGACAGGAGGTTTCCCCCAAGCTACAGCTCAACAATTATCTTGGAAAGTAGATGATTAATAAATGCAATTTAATAGCATAAAGTGACATTGTCCCATTTCGTTATATCATATCCCAGGACTCGCAGAATTACAAGAAATAATTAAACCTCGAGACTTCAGAAAGCAAAAATTACCTTTGTTCCTAGGCAGGGTCCAGCGGCACAATAATCTCTACAAACTTCAGAGGATACGTGGTAGGCCTAAAATCCACATTTTTTGCTAAGTGTTTATCTGATTAAAAAGCCGTCCTGTTTCTATAGGGCCAAATGTGGAGAAGCAACAACTATTCACCATCTATGTAGCCTGAACGGATAGACACTTATTTGCTGGTTCGCAATCTCTGATTACATCAATCAGGAATAGTATGCATTACGACATTTTGAAAGTCATTCCAACATGATACAGTAATTAAATATTAAACCACGCCTTTATCTAACAGCTTAAGCTTTTAGAACAGTTAGCAGTGGTCTCACAAAATCTAACATGGTATCAAAGCAGGAGATCATAAGCTCAAATCTTTCCATACCTCATTTGCCTCCCCGGTTAAACATGTCCACACTTAATACTAGGTAAAAACCAGACTAAGCGTGAGGGGGAGTGATAGAATAATTCAATATTAATTCATGCATTCATTTAACAGCTTAAACTTATGGTCATTCATTATACGGACACAAGAATATGTACTCCGGGGATGGACAGTATTGACATCAGATCTGTCATGTTTTTCGGTGATTTTAGTTCCCTGTTATGTTCTCAAGGATAAAACATACAGCACAAGGAGGCAGATAATTTAAAAAAATTCAAACTATCGTCCATGAGCTTTCATTTTTCTTCTACACAAGAGTGACTTTAAGGAAAAATCTTTCAACGTGTCGAGAAACGGCAGTTGTTTGTAAATAAATGAAATGTCTCTTGATCCTTTTTAAGTGAATCAATGACAGCATGGTGAATAGGACATTATATTACCTATCAGACTGGATTTCCTTAACTACCTCATCTGTGGAAATATCGTTTCTCCCTTTCAAGATATGGCTTATCCCATTGGCCTGTACTGCAGCTTGTAAAGCAACTGCTTTGATGCTCACTTCCATGGAAACAGCTTGTTGCTGAGACCACAACTGCTGACTCAATATTGATTGTTCGAATTCATACTGCTGACAAGCTATGGCATGCATGGAATGCAGCACAGGATCTGGAATAGAATGCCTTGCTGCACTTGTTGTCTCAGAATTCTCTATCACTGATTTATCCATGTACGTTGGACAAATTGGTACTTGGTAGCATTTGTCCAGAATCAATTCCCTCGGTCAACGTGCAGTCCCCAGACAGAAATTGGACTTAAGAAGCCGACCACATGAAACATCCTAAAACAACAAAGAATTTCCTCTTAGCTAGAAAACTTCGTATTCGTTTTCAGGTCAGAAATCCTCAACAATTAAACATTAAAAAGGCAGCTTATTCAGAAGGAATATCTCGTATTGTCATTGGCTGAGCATGAAGGCTATACAAAATATGTTTCTAGAGTACCCTGTTTTCAACAATCATAATACAAAGCGTAGTTATCAGCCCTGAGGCTCCTTCTCTTTGATGCTTAGCTGACAAATGCAAATTTTGTATTTTAACAACCTCTTAACGGTTCAACCACCCCCCCCCCCCGCCAAAAAATAAAAATAAAAAATCTCTTAGCACATTTCTTAAAATTTCTTTCCCATAGTAAAAGTCACAAGTTAGTAAATCAGCGTATAAGAATTGTTCGGTTGTATATATGATTGGATGCCATGTTGTAGCAATTTGCTACTGACGCAAACTAATTGAAACTAGATTTGCTGAAGAAAAAATAGTATGATCGGCAAATACCAAGAACATGAAGGTTTGGATCAAGCAAAAGTCAAAAGTGTCGCTGCACATCATCTAGAGCATAAGCAATCGACTATTCTAAAAATATATATTCAATGCCGATTTTAGTAATGGATGATACACCAATTCAGAAAATATACCGGAAAAGGAATCCCTTTCAAGTAGCAGTACATGCTATGGCAGCAACAAGTTGGAACATAGAACAAGAACAAGAAGAATAAACATCTTTCTTCCATTGCTCCTACCAAAAATTAAAAATATATGATGGTAGAGGCAGCTTAAAGTTTTAGTACACTTGACAGTAATCTCACATAGAGGTCGTAAGTTCAAAATCTTTCCAAGCCCCTATTTGACTTTCAAATAAAATATTCCCACCTTAGTACTAGGCAAAAAGATCAGATCAAGCGTGAGAGGGAGGGATAGAATAATTAAATATTTTCACTCTTAACATTAGGCAAAAAGACCAGACTAATCGTATTTTAGAACAATTGGCAGTAGTCCTTAAATAAAAAAAAAAAAAAGGCACGGAAAACAAGGTGAATGATTTCCATCTCTTATCCGTGCCACTCACAAAGAGAAGATAACAACGACAGCGGTATCCATGCATTCATTCCATCGCGAGAGCAGCATTTCATTCAAGACTGAACATGTAAGTAATTACACTGGTGGAGCTTCTAATCTAAAGCCACATCAAACATGATTTTAGCTCTGAGCCTTAACCCAAGTGCCAAAATACCTAAAAAGTTTCTGAAACCCTTCGCATTCAACAGTAGTCCAAAATCAAATTATACATCAGACAGCAACTCCGCCCCATTTTTTTCCCTACCATATAGAACCGAAACTAAAGAGCTCAACAACATCAAAGTTCCCCATTTTCCACATTCAATTTCACAATCGAAGGAAGGAGAGAAACCAAACCCCAGAAAAGCGCACGTTCAAGCCACCACAAAGGCAGGCTAATGCGCAAACAAGGCACGGGTCGACAATGAGTCGCGCCCAGATCATCAAGCCCGAACAAAAAAGGGGAAAGGTGCTTCCTTTCCTGCTATTTTGCTTCGTCATTCATGGCTTTTTCCCAACTTCATCAATAAAAAAACAGCGGATGGTCGGTCATCAAAGCTCAGTGATCGAGAATGGTGCAGAACCTGAGAGAGAGCTGAACGCTGGGAGGGCGGGGACGCGGCGATCGCCACAGCATCGTCGTTCCATTATCGCTCTGGAGGAAGCCTTTGGGTTTTCCAATGAAGCTTCGATCCTCTACGATGGCATTCACTCGAGGTACAATGCATCCGCATGAGGTGTTCTCGGATCGGTCATTTGCCCGAAATTTCAACCCGAATTCGGTTCTACGAGAAATGGTTCATGCATGTTTGTTTAGAATTTCAAAGTCTAGTGTGTTAAGACCTTCCCTTCATTTATTTTTGCTTACCAATAAACAAATCTTTTTATTTGCATGACTTTTTTTTTTGGGATCATGTCTCGAATTTTTGGAAAAAGTAATTCCATAAATATTGCAATTAACAAGCCAATCCAGGTGAGATTAGAAAGGAGCATTGCATATGAAGGCAACCCGCGAATAGATATAAGAATAATAATCCTAATATTATCTAAAAAGTATTATTTTGCGTCATATACGAAAATTGGTGAATCAAAGTTGGACGTTTTTAGATATGCAAATCCAAAAGCTTGTATAACTTGTTGAATCGAGAGGTTTGTTGAAGCGGTTGATGGGAAATAACAAGAAGATGAAGGTTGTAGCGTAGAGGGGAGGGAAAAAGAAAAATTGAGAGAAAAAAGAACTCCGTTTGTCAAGACAACGCGTCGTCTCCATCTCGGTCGCCGATTCCGATTGATTCCGGTGACGTTTTCTTGCCGTGGAACTAGGTTAGTTGTCCTCTTTATTCCCCTGCTTCTTCTCTGTTTTCTTGGAAGTTTCGAAGACCCAGTTCAATTGATGAACTCGTGGATAATTCGCATCAAACTGATTTTAAGCTAATTTAGAGGCTTACACACCGTGATTAAGCCGAGACATCCCATTAAACTCGAATGCGTGACTCGTGCTCGCATCGCGAACCCCCTGTTTGATGAATTGCCTAAAGTACAGTCAAATTCGAGTCGGCATAATCAGTGGTAGAACAGAGCTTAAACCTAGGAATTGACCCGCATGCGCTTCATGATTTTATTTTGCGGGAGTCACGTCTGAACTTGTGCATTTATTCGATTTTGTGGCATATCCTTTGGTTTCCGACGCCGGCCGTGGATGGACATGCGAACCGTGCGGCCGCTCATGGACCGACTACGCCTCCGGTTAAGGTCCATCACAGTGTCACATCCTTGCTTTATTAGCAAACAAAATTAAATAATAAAAGCGGGCCGGGCTGAGGAGTTTAGGGGCTGAAGGCCCGTCTGAATTCGGGACTCATCGGGCCCTTGCAGCCTGGCTTATTGGGTCGGGCCTACTGGCCAGATCGGGAACATTTTTCAGGAATAAAAGATTTAAAAGAAAGAAATAAATTATTGAGAAATTTGATTTTAGTTTTGCTAGATTTTCAGTGTTATTTATCGTTTATAATTTATTTTAAATTTTCCCACATTAGAATTCACATATTTAAGAATTTTAATAAACATTTCAGGTTTAGCATAAAAAATGTGAATACCCTTGGATAAGAATGAATAAGCTTTGAGGGTTTTACGATATGATTTTGGTTGTTCTTAGAGACAAATGTTAGGTTGTTGTTTGCACATATCTACTTCGATTTTTACTTGATTGCGCACTTTCAAAACATTGTTCGTTCTTTTCTTTTTGATTTAATATTATGAAAAATCCTAAATTGATACACATGTGATAAATTTATCCCAAATTATTTTTTTGACCACAAAAAATCCCAAACTAATACTGTTGTAACAAATTTACCCAATTTATTTTTTTTTACCACAAAAAATCATAAACTTATATAATTGTGACAGGTTTACCATAAGTTAAATTTTTTGACCACGAAAAATCCCAAATAGGTATACCCATGACAAATTTCTCATTCGTTAAGCGAAAAATCTTAAATTGATACACATGTGACAAATAGAGGGTAAAAATCTCAAGCTGATACACCCGTCAATTGCTACATGTCATAAATTTTGCACTTTAACAGTCTGATTAAGAAAAAAATTAATGGATGGTAAATTTATCACAGATGTACCAGTTGAGGTAAAATTGTTACAAGTGTATCAGTTTAGAGTTTTTTTTTTGTTAAAAAAAATCTATGGTAAATTTGTCACGTGTGTGCTAATTTGAGACTTTCTATGTTGTTAATCATTTCTTTTTTAGCATGTTTATGACATAATAAATCCCAAAAAGCATTTGCGTGGACACATTAGCAATGAGAATTTGGGACTCATTATTTGTGAAAAGACTGTTTGGACATTTTAGTGAACAGAACAATCAAGTTTAGGTACCAAAAATGCACTAATTGAATAGTTAGTGTAGTTAAATCCCCGAACCCATTTAATCTCTGGTTCACAAGAGTAAAATTAGACCGGCTAAAAATTGATTAGTGGCTACTCCTAATTGAATCTACTTTTGTGTGTCGATTGATCGAAAGTTGAGAATTGGTGTGGACTTAAAGAGCTCGAGTTAAGTCTTAGCAATTCATTACATGTTTCACCCCTGGGAATCGCCACAAAGATAGGAAAATATTAAAAAAAATTAGAAATCAAAAAATTATTGAGAAAATTATTAAAAATTATCATTTCAGTGTTAGTTGGCCAAAAAGACTAAATTGACACAAATGCAAAAATATTTATGATTAAATGGATAAAAAAAGTTTAGAACTGAATTGGCACAATTGCAAAAGTTTTTTTTTTTCTTTTGATAATTTACTATCTTTAAATAAGGGTGTGCAAACTAGACCGGATTGGATAGGTACCAGCCCGAACCGGCTGGATTGCTCCGGTCCTTGAGGTGGGTGGTCCGGTCCCTAATCCCAATAAGTGGGACCGATGACTAGACGGTCTGGTCCCCTGATCCATGTATTGGGACTGAACCGGATTGGCCCAGCCCAGATATATGTAAATATATATAATTTAAAAAGATGAAATTACTTGAAAACAAAACAAAATAATAATTTTTTAAAGAAAAAATCTCAGTTTGCTACAGTAGATGCTTCAAACTCTCTCGTTCCTTATTATTCTTAAAAAAATATTTCAAAAACAAAAAAAAATTACTTCCATAATCAATCCATAGCTCAAAATGATGCAAGATGTTATAATTAGTGGTCATACTGAGTTGGGACCGGGATCGGACCGAATCACTGGTGCCGGTCCGTGGTCCCGAAAATATGTGGATCGGGACTAATCCCCGATTTCATGTCGGGATCGGAGTGGCTCGGACCATGCACACCCCTATCCCTAAATCATTCACTGAAAAGTTTTTGAAATGTATATTAATGTTATAACTTATTTTGGAGGAGAAATAATTAAGAGGCGGTAGGAATTTCTTAGTTGATTCTCACTGGGCTGAAGACAGCATGCCCGTGGTTTCCTCGAAATCAAAGAGGCCCTCAAAGCAGTCGTTGCGAGAGGCAGAACGAAAAAGCAGATGAACGGAAGAAAGGCAAAAAAGAAAAGAAAGGAAAGAAAGAAAAAAAAAATGCATTGGACGAAGATGCCCTTTGCCATGGTACAAGAAAATGGCTGTTAAAAAGAAAGAGCAAGCCGGCTGTCCGAAGATTTGGCCAGTCTATAAGCTGGGTTTTGCTTTGAGACCAAGGTGAAAAATAAGTTGTTTTTAAAAAAATACTTTTTTAGGAAGTCAATTTTCAAAATAATAATTATTTTTTTAGGTGTTTGACTGAAATATGAAAAATATTTGACTTTTTTTCATTATTTGGTATGGAAAGTTTGACTTAATTTTCCTCCAAACTCTCCATTCAATAATTTTTGTTTTGTTTTTGTTTTTAAATTCAATCTTCTTAATGTTTTAATTGTTTGTCTTTATCTTTTTCCTTTTATCTCTTTTATTTTTTATGTTTTTTTTCTATTACTGTTATATGCTAGTTGTCGGCCACAACAATAGTTGATGACTGGCCATAGGCGAGCTTGAGCCTCGCCACGGTTCACTTGGCCTCGAACGTGGTCGACGATGGCTCACCTGGCTTCGCTCAAAGCTGGTAATGCTTGTCTTGGCCTCAATCGAGGCAGGCAAGAAGAAGAAGGGAAAAGAGAAAAAAGAAAAAAGAAAAATATAAATAAAAAATTTAAAAAATAAATTTTTGAAAAATAAATAAAAAATGAAAAGAAAGTTAAAAAACAATTAAAAAGAAAGATTATGTGAAAGAGAGGAAGAAAGAATGATAAGGAAATATGTTTTATTTGACTTAAATCCCTATCCATGAACATTCCATGCACTACCCCTTAAACATGCACGTGTTCCCACATGTGTCAATGACTCGGATTGACATTAAGAATAACATATCCGACGTGGATAATTGATGTGCATTAGCATTCAGTAAGCATTCCGACCATATCTTCTTAAAATGCATACGTGTCAACATATTTAGTGGGCGTTTGTTTGACGACAAACTCAAAATTTAGAAAATAACATTGGAAATATATATCTTTTAGGAAAATTAATCAAAACCTGCCTTAATTACACATGCCCGACTAATTTTACGATTATCTCCTCAATTGTCTTCCATAGTTTTTTTTTTTTACCCAAGAGAAGAAAAAAGAACTCACGGTAAAACCTGAGCGCCTCTCGAGCTCGTTCACGTTCAACTCATCAGTAATACGGACGGAGTTCATACGACGTAATTTCATCCGCCGGAGAAGCGAAGTGCACCGGAGATGCTCTCTCTGTAGCAGCAAAAGGCGTCTTTCGTCTGTAACCTAGGTTCGTTTGCTCACATCATCTTCATCCTCTCTGTGCTCATGCTTCTTCAATTGATCGAGCACGGATCACATCCTCTGCTGTGATTTCGTTCTCGGACGATTCAATCGCCATAATGCCTGCTCAATTTTGTCTTTCCCGGATCTATTTGCAGAGTAGTTGTTGCGCTCAAAAGGGATTGATGAAATTCTAGTTTCCGGCATATTTCAGTTCTTATGTTGAGTTTTGAGAATCGACCAGGTTTTGGGGTCGCCCTCGTTTTTTCAGTTTGAACTCGCTCTTTCAGCGCTTGTTGCTTGTACGAGAGCTCGTCACTCATTGAGCTGACTATGAATATGTAAGCAAATCGAAGGCACTTTGATTGTTTGAGGCATTTCAGTTGCTTCAGCAGCTGAATCCATCTCTTTCTCTGACGTGTATTCCAAGGGGGTAAATGTAGTTTCTCTCGGAAGCTGAGATCCCAAAGTTTTTTCAGTCATTTGATTTTGTGCCCTAACCATTCCGGGGATGTTAGGAGATATTTCTTTTTAGTATTATGTATGTGTCTCTGCGTGCGCCTATCTGTATGAATAGAAGGGCTAAGTTTAGCTGCTGCTCATTAGGTGATGCCTTTGCGGTGCCGGCCATGGCGGACGACCTCGAATCCATGGCGGACAGGGAGGAGCTGAGGTCCTCCACCATGGATGTGGCCCTGCGATGAGCAGAAAAGTAGAGAGAGAGAGAGAGAAGGGAAAAGGGGGGGTGGGTTCAGGTGGTGGAGGGGATGCAGGCTTGCAATGATAATGGCCATGGGTATTGGTGACGGTTCAACAATGGTGGCCAGCGAGCAATGACGTGGCGTCTGGCGGCAGAGGCTGACTTGGGGAGGTGGCAGACAGCAGGAGTGTAAGAGAGAGAGTAGAGTGCAAAATGAGGTTTTGCGATGTGTTGTGGTGTGGATGTCCTTGAGGAGCACCAATGAATGGATGCCCCTAGCGGGCAGCAGCTAATTCGAGCTCTAAACAGAAATTATTTGCAATGGATGTGAGCTTTGACGTGCTGCACATGTTATTTACCAATGTGACTTGATTTCATCAATGTAGGTTTGTTTGCCTGTTAACTTGAGTTGCTATGGATAAGCTACTGGAGTTTGGAAGGAAGGCTCTATTCTATGTGAGGGTCCTTTCTGGATATGAAGAACGGAGGATAAGATCTTTCAGACTGCAGCTCGAGAAGCGCTTTCAACAGGTTCTTCACCTTTTTATTATTATCCATTATCTGCTTGCCACTAGTTCAACATAAGAAGTTATTTGATGCTAGTTTCCCGAAAATCTGTTTGCTCTTTGAAAAATATCTTATTTAGGGTTTATTATCTGTGTTGGAGAAAGACTTTGGCTATTCCAATCATTAATGAAGACCTATACTTGCATACAATACCAATTGATCTTTACTGAGTCCAAATCCAATTAAGCTGCACCAGCTCTCATTTGTAAAATCGAACTATCCTTCACTATTGAAAATATTTTGTATTCTAATTTCAGTATCATTACAACTTAAGAACCATGGTTCTGCGCCAAAGTTTTCTCCTTTTCAGTCTCTGTTAAAACTTATCCCCTTTCAGCTTTTGTTTATGCTTGGTATTGTAGTTAATTCCATAAAAAATTTCTCGGTGGCATCTAGTCAAACTTGGGATTCATTGATTTGGGGAGGGGAAGTTACTTCCTTTCTTTTGACTCTACAGATTGCAGTTGCATGCATACTCGAGAAAAAATGGTAGTTACAATTCATCCTCTGCACTTTAAAATTGAGTTTTTCTGTGGCATTGATCAATCGCCTGAGTCAAGGCTCAATAGTTCATGTACCTCTACTTGTGGTAGTACATGTAGACTTTGCATTTCTCCTGCTATTGAGTTCAGTTACCTTTCTTTTGTCCTTTTAAAGTTTGGATAGAAGTATCATCTCCACCCTTATAAAGTCAGTCGACTTCCTCTTGAGGTGTTGTTCTGTACAGAGGGTAACTCCCCAAAATTGAGGTATGTATTGGAGTTTTGCCTCCCAAAACAAGCCAATGGTCTAATTTTCTCTTCACTTTCTAAACAGATCCTGGCCCCACAATGCTGATTTTTGGAAAACACTTGGACTGCACTGGAATACATTAGCCTGTGATAAACAACCTTAAAAAGTTAGAGATTTGAGTCTCGTTGGTTTCTTACAGTCATTGAGTTCTCCTTTTCTAGGGGAGTCTTCATTGTTCATCTAGACAGATAGGTAGTATTTGCAACCAAAAGATGTCAACTGGTTTTCTACTTATGGACTGCTGAATTTCTCCATGATGTTCTTTTTCTTCTTTCCTTTTCTTTTTTAGCTTTCTCTGGGGGAGAGGGTTGGGGTTGTCTCATACCATCGCTCCCATAACTTGTGTATTTTAGTCTTGGTGGTGAGGATTGTCTTTAGTATGACAAAAATCATAGTTCACCTTGTCACGAGCAAAAATTAGATCTGGAATGCTTAGTCTTTATACCGCAATTCTCGAACATTTCTCTTAGGCTTCTGTCAGGGAATTCTTATGCCAATGCATCCATTTTTCTTTATACTAGGTCTCACTTTCATATGATGTTCTCTCCTGCAGGCTCAAGAAAGGAAGACATCTTTAAGAAAGGTCCCTGAGCAAGTTATTTTGTCTGAGGTTCGGCGAATGGTTGAAGAGATGCAATCTTTAAATAAAACGCTGGAAGAAACTGTAAGTTTTATCTTCTTTTGCTGGAAGAGTGTACTTGATTATTCAGATCTTGACGACACATTTTTTATTTTTTAATCAACAAAAAGGCAGTTTCTTGTTTTTCGGTGTCATGAATTTATGCCTTGAAGCTCCCAGAGATGTCAGAATTGAGTTGGTTACTCAAAAGCGAATATTGGTCTTTCCCGATTCAAAATTCTGGTGGGTAAAACTTTCCCACTTCATGGGACAAAGGGTTCTTGTGATGTGTAATGGGAGGATCATTTTCCACTAACAGAATTTGCTGGAACATTTGGCTTCTGCCATGTTGTGGACATGAATTTTACTTCTGCATGTCCTCTTTTGCATCATAACAAGTCAGTATTCTTGGTAGCAGCTTGTAGGTTTAAATTTTTAATTTTTTTCTCCGTCATCTATTAAATGATCTCTTAGTGTCCTAGTCAATGTCTCGATATCTGATCATTTGTTAGTGTATCTTGAGGTTGCACAATGACCCATGCAGGAGTCTGCTATTGGAGAATACTTCAAGCCCATTGACAAGCAGGCTGAGGTAATCATGAAAAGGCAGCTCGAGGGTGAGGAGAAGACAATGAAGGAGATGGTAAAAACCATGCAGAGACAATCCTTGCTGGAGAGAGCGGACTTAGACAAATTGGCAAATGCCAAGTGTGCTGATGTAGATCAACATAAGCAGATTCCAAGGAAAAAAGAGGAAACGGGAACGTGATGGCTCGTGGCAATCATCGGCAAAGTGATCACCATTCGAAGATTGAGACAATTTTGTGGAGCCCAAGCAATTGGTTTTAGGCTTTGAGCTAGTTATTATAAAAAAAAAGATGTTCGCGCTTCTAGCCAACACTATGTACTACTATTATTCAGCTTTCATTGTAATAATAGTATGAAGGGTGCATCCTAAGTCCAAATTCCGGCAGCAGCTACTGAATTCAGTTTGTTTTTTCTTCTGATAGCATAGTTACTTGATTTCCAAGGACTGTTTAGTTGGTACTTCTCCATTTCATTATTATTCATCTCATGCTACCCAGGATATTCCGCACAAGGCAAACGAACATGATAAATCATTATGCCAAGTTCAAGAATGCTGCCATGTGGCTCCAGATAAGGTCGATACTTGATCGTTTATATTAGTCACATACTTATCATATGTATGCGCACTTAAAATGACTCTCGCCTTCTAGCATAGATTCTTTCTGACTGCTCATGTCTCTGGTTATTTAAGAATGATGCTGAGCACATTACACGGATTTCTGCAAAGGTGCTTACACTAACCATTCGCCGAAAGAAGAGTCGAATCATATTAAATGTTTCCTGCAAGTTTCTGTTCTTCCTTTTGGTAATTTTCAATCTCATGTTCAGATGAAAATGTAGCTGACAAAAGGATTCCGTGAATCATCTGTGTAACCATTCTTTGGACAATCTTCATCCCCACATCACATGAACATCCCCTAAAACCTAACCCGGACGGCCCGTTCTAAACTTGCCGGTTCGATCTAATCGCGCTACCTACATATTGGAGAAAAAAGATAGAGAATCTTTCACCCGTCTATCTTCTCCTTTAACTAAAAGGTACCATTCCCAAAAGAAGTTGCTCAATTGTTTTCCATCATAAACTCCTCAAGACGGCATGCATGCCGCTTTGCTTTCTCCAACGAAGTACATTCATTTAAGGAACAGTCCCAAAGTTTTAAGTATATGAAGTGGGGAAGTTCTCTTTGAGAAAGATGGCAACCCTAACTTGGTTCCTTTTTTGGCCCCAAAAGACAAGTGTCCCACTCAAATTGCCGTCCTGATCAGAGCCCACCAATTTTTCTCTTTCGGTTCTATCCTGCAGATCTTGAATCTTCATCCATATGCACACACCAAATACGTTGGTCTTTGTTGTTTTTCTGACTCAGTGACACTCGATAGGCTTAATGGGTGGTTAGACCCGTACTGTCCTTTTATGGTGCTGACTCTTAATCAAAGGGATAAGGAAAACCCTCCTGTCATTCCTGGATGAACATAAGCTTATTGCTTTACCTGAAAGTGTGCAGAAAGAGATTTGCTTTTTGACCTGAAGATTGGACGTCAATGGTTATGAAGCTCACGGATCTGTATCCTGCACTTTGTGGTTACAGTAGGGAACTCAAAATTGTGCGGAAAGAAGACTTTCGGAAGTCATGTGTATGATTCTGGATTATTATTATTATTATTATTATTATTATTATTATTTTTCCATTTCATTCGAAATCGAAGATGAAAGTTCTTTGTCACATGGACTGGACGGTTCGATCTATACATAGATCCGACTCTTCGATCCAACAAGTCAAGTGAAACTTATGTCGCCTATACCCAGTATAACCCTAATTCAAGGGAACAGGATTAGGAAAGACTTGATTTAGTGTTGGGAACATTGTGTTCAGCATCATGACTCCAATGTACAGGAGAAACAGCAATTCCCCATTTCTTCGTAAAATGTCTTTCGGTCTTAACATTGGAGGAGAATCAGACATCAGTGGGTAGAAAACGCTTTTCTTAAAAGTCGACAAAGACTCGAATGATTTCTGAGCACAGACTATGTAGTATCGTTGACGTGTAACTCTTTGCCACTAAATCTCATAATCTCTAATGACGCGGCACTCACACGAGTCCCTACGAAAGACCGTAAATCCTACGCTGAGTTTTTCATGGTAATGTAAATTAGTCCACCACTCCATCAACGGATTGAAAATTTGGCCAAGGGTCTCTTCAACCTGCCGCGCTTGAGAGTCACCGTAGACAAAAGACGTGTCTTCCAAAGTCTTGAGATCAACTTTGGACAGTGTAGAAGAAGATGAGATTCTTACGTAAGAGAAACAGAAGGGATCTTAAATAATATTAAAAATCGTTGGTCCCACCCAAGCCGACAGTGACGAGATATACAGATGCTTAACATCTAAGCAGTTCAATTTAATTAGGTTATTGGGATGAGTGTTCATTTTCTAGCCTGACTGGGAAATGGGTCCAGAGCGGTCCAGAGGAAGGATTTTATTTTGCATGAAATGCAATTCCAACCAGAAAAGTAGCATAATGGAAATGAACTACTGTCCATTATTTTATAGCTGAGTGTGGAAATAAATGTAGGTGGAAAAAAAGAGACGTCAAAAAGTTGGAATTCTTCGACTATTTTGTTTCTTTGGGTATGTCGTGTTCGGGGCTGCCAATAAGTTTTCCGCGTATTGACTATGACCCTAATGCTTAAACCATGGGCTTTTGCGAGCAACTGAATCCTTTCGTCTGTCTTCTCGATTCGAAATTGTGATCCGGATCGCTATGTTCGCATTGCGCCTTAGTCACGTTGCGTCGAATACTAATCGATTACTCGACAAAAAAAAAAAAAAAAACGTCGCCTCATTTACCTTTCGTCCCCATAAATTTAAATGTTAACGGGCGTGCACGGCGTTTTCGGTCAAATCATATTGTTGTGACTTCCAAACGTTGTCAAAGGATACAAATTTTATTTCCAACTCATCAGCTCGGAATTGCATAGATTCCCCTAATGCTTTCTCGAAATTCAAGTGAAGATCACTAAATTAGGGACTAATTGGGATCTCTATATGGCAAAGCATATTAGCATTCCCTCAACAAATGATTGCAACAACTTCTTTTCTAGCTTTCCCTTCGTCTTGAACTTTGGGAGAGGCCCCCATGTTCTGCACTACATGCGTTATCACTTCAATTAAGTAAAATCTCTTCCAAATGTCAAAAAATAAAAATATAAAGTCAAGTGCTTTTGATTAGTTTATGGTTAGTACAACACTAAACCCCTGCTTTTTGTCATCCACATGTGACCAAACCACAACCTCATGTTCACAGAGTCGGTGTTTAATTTAATCTCCATCATTAGATTAACACTAATCAACGCTCTTGTCCTAGCAACTAGAGAGTGGTGATCCTCATCAATTGCCACGCTCAACGGGTAGGTTTGGCCAGACAAGAACCATGAGGCAAACGAGAGAGCTTTTCCAACGGGTCTCTTGGTGGCTCCTAGTGGTTCAGTGTCTATCTAGGTGGCCCGTTGCTTTATTTTCAACCCCTACAATTGTCATTTTCTTTCTGGTTTGGCATTCTCTCTCGCCTATGTCACGCGGACACGCGACACAATACATGACGCGACGCGACACGAATCACCGACACATGAATTCTAAAAAAATTGAAAATGTCGACACACTGGGATACGTCGTATATTTTATGTAAATTTTTATGGATCGCGCTTTTTCCACTCCTCTTATGACTTTTACACTCCATTTTTCTATATTTGACCATCATATCCTTTGTATAGCCCATCATTTCTTGCACTATTTTATATAATTTCATTTATTTTCTTGTTCGGTCAAGTCTTATATTTTGTTTCTTTATTTTTTCCTATTTCACTTTCCTTCTTTTTCTTTCTTTTCATATCTCCCCCTCATCTCTCTATTTTCTCTCTTGTAAGCCATTCTTACTCTACGTATCCCGCTCCTTCTTCTAGAAATCTTGTTGTCCTTTGTTTCTTTCTTTTCACTCCTTCCACTCATTTCTCTGTTTTCTTTACAAGTCATGTTTTTAATGACAAAAATCTCTTGTTGCGCCTACATGCGGAGAAATGGAAGAAAGAGAAGAGAGAGAATCGTCGTTTGAGATCTGGTTTCAATCTCTTACTGCATCGTCAAATATTTTCCTCAAAAAAGGAAAAAAGAGAAATGTCACTTCTTATTATTACATTCCATGGTGTAAGAAGAATCTACCCATGGAGAAAAGTGGCTCGCTGGGAGCTCACCGCTGAGTCTAATGCCGTGCTAGCGAAAGTGTGGAGGACGACGGGTTGGCATAATAAATTATAAATTGAGGACGTCAGGATTTCTAGAATAAGATGGAATAGAAGGCATTGAGAGGGAATGACCTAAAAGAGAGAAAATAGATACACGAATAGGGGGTGTGGAAAGAAAATATAAGAGAGAAAACAGAGAGACTAGAGCGGCGAGTGGTAAGAAAGAAGAAGGAAAGAGACATTATAAGGGTAAAAAGAAGCAAAATAAAAAATAGTTGCAAAAAAAGGAAATCATATAAATGGTAATAGAAATGGTGGGCCACATAAAATATAAGAAGGTCAAAACGCACACAAAAAGGAGTGTCAGAGCCATAGGAAGAATGAAAAAAGCGCGATCCATTTTTATATATACACAATAAATTATCAATTTTTTGAAGTCACAATGACACCCAAAATGAGGAAACTAAAGTTTTATATCCATAATGAAAAACCCTAATAAAAGGAAGCACAATGTAGCAGACCCCTTTCAAGTGTCCCACATGGGCTGTAAAACAATGAAAGTAACGAAAAGCTTAGGGGGTGCATGGCAAAATTTTTGTTCCAGAAAGAGTTTTTGGAACATAAATAGTTTTTTGTATTTCTATTTCAGAATGATTTTCTAAGCAAAATAAATTCGTTTGATAATGAAAAAAAATTTCTAATTCTGGAATAGAAATTTATTTGATCGATGGAGGTGACAGCGACCGGGGGGTCGGGGGGTGGGGGAAGGGACCGGTGGCGGTCGACTAGCGACTTCCGGCTATCGGTGGCAGCAGCCACCCAGTGACCTCCGTAGGCCGGTCGTGTGATCGGCGGCCGGTTGTGGTCAACCAACTACCAGCGGTGGTTGCCCAATGACCTCTGGAGGTTGGCCGGTGATCGGTGGCAGCCGTCGGCGACCTTCGGTGATTGGAGGTGACCTTCAACGGTCGGCCGATGATCGACGACGGCAGGGGGCGGCTGGCAGTCAAAGAGGTGCTACCGGTGGTGGCCGTTGTCAACGAAGATTTCTATTTCTATTTCTATTTCTCGGACAAGTAACTTTTTTTTATTTCTCATTTTTGCTTCAAATCTATTTATGTTTCTCAAAATTGTTCCAGAAATAATTTCTTGCATTTACGTTACCAAACGAATTTCTGTTCTAAATCTATTTCAGAAATAGAAAACTCATCCAGAAACAATTTCTGGATGGTTATCATGCACCCCCTTATAATGAAAAGGAGGTACAAAGCAACAAGTTGAGTGGCTACATGTTGGGCCTTTTGACTATTTCAAATGTGAAAAAAATTGGGCCTTTTAACTATTTTAAGATTTCCGACCAAAAGAAAAAAAGAGTAGCCGGAAAATTTTTTCAAAGAGCCGTGTGGTTGTAACTTAGTCTCTCGGATCGCTTGGGACTGCTCGGGACTAATTTAGTTAAGTGAGATTGTTCCTTGTTAGATGTGCATCGAGTTTTTTGAAAAGCCGATTCGAACCGTTGACATCCCTACCGATACATAAGTAAGGTGATTCGAGCTCAAACCTCCAATTTTAGAAGGCGAATATGTACATGGCTTAACCTTTGGACTTCTCTCTAAGGTAAAGGTTCACATTCTTCATAGTCAATTGTTCATGAAAAGTGTTCTTATTTTGAAAAAAACTATGTAAATATACATAATAATCAACTTGAAGCACCAAATTAATATGATAAATTACACATTTACAGAGCTTAATTCTGTATACCTAGAGAAAGATGTTGGACGCAATCCGCGTTTGAAAATAGGACTATTTGAATCGCCAGATGCATCTAACCACCTAATCTTATGTAATTTGTAGTTTGATTAGCTTGAATAAAAGCATTATAAATATCTCACCAACTGATCCCTACCGTTTATTTTTGTGTTGCTGCCTTTTATGGTAAGGAAATTACAATACATGATTTTTGAACTTTGGTTTAATGCATAATGTTGTCCATAGATTTTTAATTTGTTTAATGTAATCTTCGAACTATTGATAAATACTGATCCCTACACTATATGAAAATGTTGAAGTCGTCTTTCTGTTAATTCAAGTTAACGAAATTTGCTGACATAGCTTCCAATTCATTTAGTACGAAAACAAAGAAAAAAAGTTACACATGAATTATCCAAGTAAAATATTCATCCCAAATCAGGATATAAACTACATCATCAAACATCGATGGACATGTTAATGCCATAATTTTTTTTGACAAAAGGATATCAGAAGTGCCAAAGTTTACATATGGTACTAATATTGATACCAATTTTTTTCAATCACTTAAGTGTCAATTTTTTTCAAAAAATTATTTGAGTGTCAACTCCAGTGAGCTTTGCTAGAAATCTTACTTGGTATTTTTTTTATATTAATAATCTCATTCTACATGACTTGTCAAAGGATACCAGTCAGGAATAAAAAAAATCTAAAAGTTAAAAAAGAAAAAAAAAACTAAAAAGAGCTTAAAAAAATCAGAAAAGAAAGAAAAGGAAAAGGTTGAAGCGGCGACGGTAGAGGTCCTCGATCCCCACCGACTACAGGTGAGGCCTCGTAAGGGTCGGTGGGGCTTGGTCGTTGCTGGTTGAGGTCGGCTTCCCCCAGCCAAGCTACGGCGAGGTTGAGCTATCGAATGTGATTAGTGGGGGGTTGCTAGCAACTAGTCAGGACTCGGCGAACCTTGCCTGCTGTTATCGGTGATTTATCTTTTTTATTATTTTTTTAGCTTTTAGCTTATTTGTTAATTAATTTAAAATTTTAAAAAAATGGCTTATCTTTTAGTTTAAAAGTCTACATGGACTGATTTTTTTAAAAAAATTCCTCGTGTACTAAATTTTGGAAAAAATTTGTCAGGTAATTCTAAAAATTTATTAATAAATGACACGTAATCAGTTTGGTTGAAATTTCTTGCAGTTAGTATTTAACTGATTGTTTTTTCTCCGATTTGGCACTTAAGTGAAATGGTGAAAAATTTTAGTACTAAAAGAGGACTTGAACATAAAATAATATACGTCATCAAATAACGTCTAATTTGTCATTTGAGCAAACGAAATGACCATATTAAACAGTTACCAATAATCTCCGAATCACATTAAATAAATTAAAAATCAAAGGACAACATTGTACGTTGAGTCAAATTCAGAAACAATTTGTATAATTTTCCACGCAAGATATGAGACTGATCCACTACGGCAGTTCTTTAAGTTTTTTTTTTAAATTTTTTTTACGGTTTTTTAGTTTTTGATGATATACATGTATTTTTTTCAAATATGAAGTGCACTAAGTATGGAGAAACACTTTAACTTGAAGAGGATGTTTATTCCTAACATGCGCAATTCGATTAAATAGAAGAACACGATAAAATCGCAAACATTTAAATAGGAAAAATGTCACGTTCTCTGTCTTTAAACAAAGCGTGAAGTCGACGCTTCAACAAGATTATTGAGATTTGTATTCGAAATTTGTTGAACGTAGAATCAACCTAGATTACTGCAATTCTTGTAGTTCTTATAACGCTTGTGATTTCTTAAGTAGAATTGCATCTCCATTTAAAAAGAAAAATGAAGTGATAAACATGCTCAATCCAGTTCCTGCTTCTAAGGAGAATTCGATTGATCAGACCAGATCGAACCGAATATTATTTCTTTAAAAACATTCCTATATATAAACCTAAACTGAAGATACTTAGGATGCTTAGTATGATCGTTAGATTTAGTAACAATGCGATACCATTAACAAGTTGTGATCTAGTCAATAAGCCGTTAACGAGAAAAATCCGATGGCAAATCACAAAAAAATCCACTTGGACAGGTCAGTTTGGTTCAGTCTAGTCTCAACCATCTAGTTTGATTTTCGATTTCGGGATGAGACCGGACCGGAAAGCGATCCCCCTAGCAAGATGTAAGTTAATCAACGGGGATGGGTGAACTCACAATTCGTCGTGAACGTGCGAATTCAATTTTAGTAGATCATATTGACTATCTCTTAATCAAGTTTAACTTGATGCTTAGCTCTCAATTGTATCTAGTTTCCCATGATGCAAGATCTCTTCAAATAAGCACTTATTGTTGAGTAAATTGTATCTAGAGACCTTTCGACCAAAAAAAAAGAGAGTGGCTAGTGACCTAATTAGGTCTAACTTCACTGTCCTATTTTCCGAGAACTATGTACAAAAAAGGTATTTTTCTATATAATACAAATTCAGCAATCTTAATCAAGTAAATTAATAGAACTTGAGGAATTGGGTGTCGGAAATATTCATTTTTTTTTGTCACAATACTCAGACAAGAAGAGAATGGTAGCATCTTTCTACGCGACACGATGAAGAACATTGTGTCTATCCATTGCATTAAAATAAGGACTAATTCGTATAGATGTGACATTGGTTGCATCGTAGATTAGGTTCTTGTTCCTTCTCAAGACATGTTCTCTTTTGTTTCTATTCGTTAATTTATGCAATAAAAGAGCTGCTTACAATTTAATTTATCCCATAGAATCAATCGCGGTCTCCTTCTCTCTCACCTAAGTCCCGCACGTATCACCAAATTTCGTGCACATATTTGGGGGTGCAGGTGAGAGAAATTAATAACGAAACATGATATTAGATGCACATAAAAATAAAGAGAACTTGTAAAAAGCATATGAAAAGTTAAAAAGAAGATGACAAATCGCAAAAAAATAAAAAAATAAACAAAAAATCACTTTCGATCGTTACCATAACTTCACCGTGGTATGTTTTCTGTTCTATCTACCTACCAACGTCATTACTATCAAAGAAGCTTACATTTGATATCTACTATGCCGGGACATCGCTATTTCCTCCCTCATTTATAGGCGAAGAGAATATTTCGACGGTATTTCGGCGGGGCCTGAGGATCATTCGTTCGTATTTAGGCGTTGTTTGAGGATCCAATAGCTGGGTGCCAAAAAATATGTCACACTCATATGTGAGTCGAGTTATCAAAAAGATAGTCCAAATATCTCATTAAATAAGATTAGAAATGTCTAGAAAAATTTACGTATTAATTTTCTAAAGTAAATTACTTCATTGATCATGGGCTTCATTAGAAATATTGAATTTTATAAAAGGCAGATACTAAAGATCAGGAATTTTCCTCACCAAAAAAAGAAAGAAAAAAGATCAGGAATTTAATCCATCGCTAATTAGATTGACTATAGTAATATTACAAGAGTCGTTTTCTATTCCATTGAGCTAGTAAGTGATTTGTCAACTACTTCTTTTCACTTCAAATTTGCTTGCAGAAATCTCAAATTTTCATACGCAACATTCTTTTAAATGACAAAACAGTTCATTAATTCACAATTAGATGTCGCATGTATATATTCTACACTTAGTTAAGTTAAATCGATGATAAGAAGATACACATACTTATTACTTACATAGGACTCTAGAGTTGAAAGCCAAATAAAAACCATTTTCAAGTTTATTTGCAATAGCAAATAGGTATTTTTCCATCTAACTTAGGTGTATGATTATAGCTTATGTTAGTGATTTATTTAATCATGAAATGTGGCGCTCTATACCCTGATTTCCACTTGCTCACGGAGCTGATTTTACCAAAAGTCTTCCCAAGTAAAAAAGACATTCTGTCCAAAAAAAAAAAAAACAAAAGAAGTAAAAAAGACTTAAAATAAAAAGAAAAGAAAAGAAAAGAGAAAGAACACGACAAGGACCGGTCTAATGGAGGACCGGCGTTATGAACACAAATGGGCCACAACTGTTCCTTCAATTATAGTCTATAAGAGAATAAACTATGTAATATGCTATTTACTAAAATAAGTGAAGAAAAAATCTATCTCTCTAAAAAAGAAGAAGATAATTTCATGTAAGGACCTGCTGACCCCAATGACGCATGGCTGAATCAATTCAAAAGTTAGTATTCCTGTGACCTTTTCCTTGCATTCGAAACTTACACGAATTGTACAAGGAAGAAGTCAATGGACAGTAATCGGACTCGACGGTGAACATTCGATCAACGGAAGGATCCGCCACCACTCGATTTTCTTACGTCTCGGGCCTTTTATGGATGTCTATAAAAGCGATTTAGGTTTTGTTTAATAATTTAAACCCATGTTCTTTGTCACGACTTTTCGGGATTAAATGAGAGACAATCCTTCTTTAGGCGTTGGTTCCGTGGCCGTCCAAGCTCTCTTTAACGTGCTTTCTTCAACATGTGAGCTGTTTTTTCGTTTTTTTTTTTTGTGGAGGAGGGTCAATGATCTTATGGTGAAACAAGGAACCCTAATGTTGAAATTGAACGTTACCCCCCGGGTCGACCTCCCTATGGTATATAATTTTTTTTTTTCCAAGACTCGGACCAATTGCAAAACTCCAGAGCACCCCAAAACCCAAAACAAACACCAAAAAAACGTTGGGCAGCCTCGAGAGGAGGACACGTGTCACCAGATAAGAGTCAAAGTCAAGGGTGCCCGCCAATGCTTTTTGTGACGGCATCCCCATTTTCCATCCCATTGAAAATCCAGAAGATTAAATTCCATCTGGGTCTGACACCCCCAAAAAAAAAATAAAAAAATTCCCATCTTGGGGTGCAGTGCACTACTAGCGCTACCTTTCTGGGCTTAGCATTTTAATTTTCTCAGTGAGCTATGATAAGGTCACAGCCCGGTGAGGAGTTTCCGAGTCACAGTCCTCTGGATCCCATCCTGGATCCTATCCAGATTTTGAGCGGGCGATCCGGCGGACTTCCTCGAAATCACGACCCGAACCCGTTACTCTTGATTGGGCCTTTGTGACCCGCGGGAGACATGTGATATCATGCGATGGTGACATTTGGGCGGGCTGGCTGGCTGGCTGGGTCTTCGAGACCAGCCATAGTGAAATTCATCAACATCATGTCATCACATTCACCTACACTACGCTACGCGTAGGATAAATTGTAAGAAGCTAAGACAAGGGGGGTGGATTTTCTTACTAAGAATTTCATTTTTTTTTTGGTGGGGGGATTTATTTAAGGAAGAATCCAAACAAACTGTCCTTGTTTCTTCCTCCTTTTCTTTGGTTGTTCTCTGCCCCGTAGCTTTCCTTTCTTCTCTTCCTAATAAGTGCTCTCTCTCTCTCTTTCTTTTTTAAACTTCAAAAATCCCAAAAAATAGAGGAAAAAAATGATAAAAAAATTTCAAAAAATCACTCATATTTGAAAATTCTTCTTGTTGTTATGATAAACATTTTTTTTTAATCTAGGCTGGGGCAAGAAAAGTCTGTGGTCAACAGGATATGTGCAATAATATTCTTCTTTCCCTTACCCCCCATTGCGGGTTCAATTAATTAGTTTTTTTAATTTTTTTTTAATTTTTGTTATATTTTTTAAATCTATTCAGTGACATCATAATATAAAAAGGAAAGATTGAAATTGAAAAAGGCAGAGGGGAGGCTGAACACGTCTTTTTTTCCCTTCTCTCTTTTGCTTTTCATATACAACGCCCCAAACAAAGAGGGGGGGGGGGGGGGGGGGGGGTCACATTCATAGACACAGGCAAAAACACTTCCTCTTTCTCTTCCTTCATTTCAACCTTCCCCCTTTTTTTGTTCTCCTCAGGCCATTTAGTAGATACCTTCTAATGGTGTTTTCTCTTCCATTGGATTGTACAGATTCACAGCTGAATTGCCCATCTCAATCTCTCTACTTCCTGTTGATTCCTTTTCTTTTCCGCTAATTTTCTGGGTTTTCATTGGACTAAAAAGATATAAAATAATACAAAAAAAACTCTTCTGGGCTTGTGAGGAGTACTGCTCTCTTCTGCAGAAGTTATTTCTGGGTTTTCTTTTTTCTTTTTTGCAGGCGACGCTTGCTGTGCCCAGTAGCATCTCTGTCATCAAAGGCTTGAACAGCATATCATTTGTATATATTCTTCTTTTTTTTTTTCACAAATTTGGAACTTTTTTTGAACCTTTTCTGAATAAATTTTGCCTTCCCCACCTTTGTTTCCTCTCTGTCAATCTTGCTTGAACCCTTTCTTTGGCACTTTGTGGGGAGAAAAAAAAAAAGAACATGGGCAAGCAAGGGCCTTGCTACCATTGTGGAGTTACCAGTGAGTTTTTGTTTCTCCGGTGATTCTTATAATTTTGTGCTTATAATTCCGGAAATGATTGAGTGGGTTCTTGTTCCTTTCTTTTTGCTTCCTTCATTATGTGTTGAAATTTTTGCTGACCATGGATTAGATATATAATTCTAACATAATTCAATCAAAGAAAGGAAGAAAGAGATTACATGAAAATTGCAAAAACGCACTGCTATAATATGTATCATAGTGTCTATATTTGGTTTGAGAATCCGAGGTGGATTTTTGATCCTGAAGCTGGAAATTCCCAATGAATTGAAGGGCCTTTTTTGGGTCTGCTCATTCGTTCCTTGAACCTTGCACTTCCCTTTGCACTGTGACTGACTGGAGCGTGCCTTTCGACTCTGGCTTGTTGCTAATGTCACTCCTGCAAATTGAGTCTGGAGTCTTGTTGAATGATGGGCTGTTGCGTCGTTCTTGTTGATCTGTAGCTCCCCAATCCTGTGAATTTGTGCTGAATCCCTGCAGTCGACAATGTCGACAGCTGTCAATGATTCAATCCGGAAAGAATGTGCTAAAAGGGCAGCTTTGTTTCACAGCTTCTGCTTAGTGTTTGACAACTAACACTGGGCAAACTTCTGTATAACGAGCCACATTCTCCAATTAATGGTCACCAAGTCACACCGTTCGGAAACTAGACTGAAAACACCCTGCATCCAATTAACCTTGGTGATTTCAAATTGCTTCAGATGCTGAACTGATGGGGCAGGGTTTTGGCTCTCAGTCTGCAGTTTGATTGTGTGAAATGCTCTGACCATCGAGAACCAGTTCACACTACCTCCTTATCACTCGTTCAAACCTTACTATATTGATGGATATGATTTTCATCTGTATTCACGCACTTGAGTACTTCCTTTACATATTGAACTGATCATTAATCCATTTTTCTACTCTCAGTAGCAATGACAAGCATGCAAAGACCTGTGTCTTTCTCCATCCTATGTATCTCTTGTTGGCCCTTTGAAATTCTGATCATGATGAGATTTCAGGAGTTGCTTTCTCACTGTTGAACCTTCAAACTTAGCCTTTTCTGCGGAGTCCTTCACACTGTGCTTGACACAAAAGTCACTTGATATGTGATGATACTTATGTAATAAGAAGTTCATTTGACATGAAACCGCATGTTTCATCTGGATTATCGAATGCACTGTAGGGTTTCTCTTGTGCTTGTTATGCTGTCTAGCATGCTGATATCATCAGCTATAGCTAATTGACTTCTGGCGCTATACAAGACACATGGATGAAGAATTTGATGCTAATTGAGACATATCTCTCAACCACTGTTGAAGTGCAATCTGCTGAACTGTTGACACAATGCTATGTGAAATTTACTTCTTTCTTTTCTGTAGTAAGCTTGAAATTCGGATCTTATCTCTGTGGAGCTTTCACTAACCCAACATTGAGCACATTGGTTCTATCTGGACTCATGACAACTGAAGTTACCACTCTTAGCACCTCTTTTCTCTCTGTTCTCTACTACGGTTGATTTATTCATGATTTGCATCTGTGTGTCTTTTGATTGTGGTTGCTAATTCTTGAACATTGCATCAGGCACCCCTCTTTGGCGCAATGGCCCTCCCGAGAAGCCAGTACTGTGCAATGCATGTGGCTCTCGATGGAGGACAAAGGGAACGCTGGCTAACTATACCCCTTTGCATGCACGGGCAGAACCTGGCGATTATGAGGACCATAGGTTTGGCAGAGGGAAAAACATAACCATAAACATAAACAAGAACAAGGAAGTAAAAGTTCCCAAGAGAAAGCAGAATATAGACGATGTGGTTTTCAGAGGGATTGCGTCTGATTACAATCAAGGCTATCAGAAGTTTATAGATGAAGATACAAGTAATAGATCCAGCTCTGGCTCAGCTATCTCCAACTCTGATGGACAGTTTGGCAGTGCAGATGCTAGTGATTTGACAGGTTGGACATCGATTGCCTATTTATTGATGTATGTTTTTCTAGTACTTCAAAACAAGAGAAATTTTTTCTCATTCTTCTGAAGAATCAAGCAGAGATGGACAAGATGGCAGTTATGGTCATGGCATGCGGTCCAAATGAGTCATTGGCAAGGGAGTTTCCTAGTCTTATACTCAGGAGGAAGAGTAAAGAAATGTTGCCCAATATAATTATTGAGAAATAGCAAATACTATTCTTTTGAGTTTGAAAGATGCAAGATGGATAATGAAGATGGAAAATGAAAACGGATAGCCTAGCGTACTTAAATCTGTTCGTACATTTGATTTTCAATAATTAAAGAAACTTCTTGAGTGCTTACACAAATCAGAATTGTTTTTCTTTGCAAGAAGGGTGAGTGTATTCACTACCGCAATTTTGCAGATTACGAGAGTTGTCATGATTGCATTTTCTTTTTATCATTGAGAAATCTCACGGGGAACTGCCTTCATTTTGGCAGAGAATATGTGGGTAGCTCCCTACTGCTAATTTTATACGGTAATGTTACTCCTCCTTTGTTGCTGATTTTTCCCGTCCCTTTGTTGCTTTGACAGGTCCATCTCAATCAGTTGTGTGGGAATCAATGGTGCCTTCCCGGAAGAGGACGTGCGTGAATCGTCTGAAACCTTCTTCAGTCGAGAAACTTACGAGGGACTTGCACACAATATTACATGAACAACAATCTTCATGCTTATCTGGTTCGTCGGAAGAGGATTTGCTTTTAGAGAGTGAAATGCCAATGGGCTCTGTTGAGATAGGACATGGAACTGTTCTCATCAGACATCCAAGTGCAATAGCTCGAGATGAGGAATCTGAAGCAAGCTCTCTCTCAGTTGATCGCAAGCATTATAAGACAAGTGACGCCTATTCTTGTCCTGTGTCTGTCCCTCTATATAACAATGCAAGAATGGGAAGTTTTCCAAGTGCAAAACCTGGAATGGAGAAGAGCAAAAGCTCTAGTGGACAAGGAATGAGGGTAGAATTTCTTAGAAGGTAACACTTCTTGGTAATAGTGAAATTGCACCCAATATTGATATATAACAATTATGTGACATCTCAATTAAAGATCTGAATAATGAGGCTACAGGCATCCCCATTTAGAGAGAGGCCTAAGCATAGTTCAATGGCATGTTCCAATGGGACCATTTTGTGCTCAGTGCTTCCTTTCCATGAAGAATGTGCGTTTTGTTAATAGTGGCTTAAATCAATCCGTTGACACAAAAAGTTGCTGCTGTTTGCAGTAGAACTTTGCTCTCCTAGTGCAAGACAGACGGTCAATATGGCCCTTCTCTAATATCTCACTCATCGGTAATTGCAGGGACATATCTCAGCACGAGAAAATGCAGGGTCTCGGGAATTGTAATTCGCCACTTAGTTACATTGATTTGAAAGTAAGTTGACTTACTTCCTTTAATTTTCCATAGAAGTGTAGCTTGAACAAATTGATATTGCTCAATTACCTATTGCTCGAGCACCTAATGTGATGATATGAGCATCCTAAGTTCATTCATAGGGACATGTTTTGGTTGTCACATGTTTCATATGCATCCCAAATCCGTACATTTGCTCAGAGTATTTTTGCAAATAGAGCAACTTAGAGGATGAACTTTCTAGTTGTTGAAAAATCAAGAATTTGTTTTTTCTAACTCTTAAATTCTGTTCGATTCAATGATTCATGCTAATTCCATACGTGATTTGCAAGATTTACTCTTAGCTCAAGTTGTTTCTGATTCTCTGACATTTGTTCTTGCCCCCCTGTCCAGCATTGGTTTGCTCAATATGGTAATAGCCCCTCATTTTCTATTTCTCACAATTTGAGTAGGAAGTGCTAAATTTTGAGGAGTTCGCAAGACACTTGAATGATGATGAGCGACGGCAACTTTTAAAGTACCTACCTTCTGTTGATACCAGCCAACTTCCTGATAGGTTATTCTCCTTGTCACACATTTATCTCTTTTTCCTCTCTTGATTCTGCTTTTATTTTTATGATTCTTTGGGGTTCACCTACTGTCGACCCCAATTAGTTTGGGATAAATGTGTTGTTGATGATGATGTATTTAATGCCTTGACATAGAAATTTCTATTGTGCAGCCTTGAGCACTTGTTTGATAGTCCTATATTCAAGGAGAACTTATCTTCCTTCCAGAAACTTCTCTCTGAAGGAGTCTTCGATGGCTCCTTTCTGGGGGTAAAAGCTGAAGACTACAAGACTCTGAGAAGACTTGCACTTTCTAGTTTGCTGAGATGCAAATGGGTGGAGTGCCACCAGCAGCTCCAGGTATGTAGAAAGATTAGCATGGACTTAATTACCTATGAGCGTTGCCAATCTGCTGCTCCTTTGCTTAGAAGCTAATCATTGGATGCAGGATTGTAAAGATACATCTGGAGAGTCCAGTGTTGGCAGATCTCACACTGCTTTCACTAGAAACTTAATGAGCGGCAAGAGAGTACGTAACATCCAAAGTCAGAACTTCCCAGGTGAATCCTCCTGTTTTTCTTTTTTCATGGATTGTGTTTTTCTTAGTAACTTATCTGTGGGTCATAGTGCACTAAATGTTGAATCATTCAGTGTCTACGGATTTTAGGATGGAAACAAGACAAACCCGATAAGAGCTTTTAAAAGTCAAAGTACCCTAGTGATCATAACGTGCGATCTTACTTTTGCTGTCCTACCACACAATACCAAAAGTTTTTTAAAGCATAAATTGCTCAATGCTCATCCTAGATAAATCTTGCTTTCGGTTTTCCTACAATCTTTCATTGAAAGGTAAGAGGGATTGTGTCTGGTAATTGGACTGCTTTTCAACATGTTCATGGTCGGGGAAAAAAAAAACGTGTTATGGAGAAATTGAACTTTCTCTATGCTCTAAGAATTTCAAATGAACATGTTATAGGGACACGTGAAGATCTTATGGTCCTGGAAAAAATTTAAAAATTTCATGCATTGTATTTTTCAGAAGCAAAGATGATGATGAAGAGTCCAAAGAGGGCGGGTTGGAAGGTTAGCTGTGAAAACAAGGACCTCTTGGACAGTGATGGCTCTTGCTTCAGTCCAAGAAGCCTCTTTGCCTTGCCTCCTGATAATAGCACTCTAATGCTGGATTCTTTCCCAGTCATAGATGAAAGTAACGATCAGGATCTTCTGGTTGATGTGCCATGTAATGGCTCCTTTGCTCAAGCAGAGCTCCTTGACCCGGCACTGAGTATTGGCTCCCAACAGGCAAGTACTAGTAGTAGTTCAGGATACCTGAATGCTCTTCGTCCCTGATAATCATCTTGTCAGGCGTTAGGCTTTGGTTTCTAGGGTTTACTTAGGCGTGCCATTGTGCCGAAGCCACGACGTCACTTTCGTGGCTAACTAAGGAAGCTTTATGAATGGGGTTTATGGATGATGCTCTTCTTAGCTTCAGCTTTTGAACTTGGGATCCTCTTGACATGAGTATAGGTGGGTTGTCTTTTTTTTTTTTTTTCCCAACCTGTATAGGATGACGCACAGGATGTAATATAGCTCTTGATGCAGAAGAGATGGTCACTTGCAGCGTTCTGTTGCGATTCTTTCGTTTCTTGTCACCTTGGCGCATCTCTTCTTTTCGGTATGGCAAATTATGCCAATTGATGAAAAGAAGAGGAAGCCAATGAAAGATGATTCTAGTGAGGTAACTTGAAATGAAAACTCTGTTTTTTTGATGGTATAAACACAAGTTCCTCACTCGAATTGCCTGTTTTTAGATCTCGTTGAAACAAGATATCTACATGATGAAATGCTGAAAAGGATAAGCTCATAGTGTCTAATGCATATGGACGTGCATTGAACCTTAAGACGATCACGACGATTTTCTCGCGAGCTAATTCTGCTTCCTAAACTCTCCCTCGTCCAATGCTGAGGGCCAAGATTTGTAAATCGCAGTAAAACTCACATGAGCGTTCGACGGCGCACTTCAAAGTCCAAGAAAATGAGTAAAGGCTTAATCCGTCTGCAGGATGAAAACACTCACTTATCGAGTTAGGTTAAGACCGGATACTTCACTTCCATGACCGTGTGAAACCCCTAATACATAATCATCGGAATCTCACGTGTCTTCATGACTAGTTAACCATTCAGTTTTCTGCAGCTCCTCCAGCGTCTGCGCAGGCATAAGGACTCAAGCATCAACTCGTTAGCATTACCGGTGCTTTGTGCAGCTTGCATAATTTTGACCCGAGGGAAGTCGTAAATCAGACGTGATAAGAATGGATGCACAAAAAGATGTTTCCTTTTTCAAATCACTAGTATAGGACAACTGATGGAGTCCTAAATTTTCAAGAATGAAAATCACTGTAGGATGCGAAGCCTGCGGCCAAATGCAAGATGGTGTTGCCTCCATCATCCGCCCGATTCACAGTTCCTCCTTGATTTGCTCGACACTATCCTTCACGAGGAGAACTTCGCGATTCATGACTTAATTTCATCCTGAGCGCCTCTCGAGCTCGTTCACGTTCAACTCATCAGTAATACGGACGGAGTTCATACGACGTAATTTCATCCGCCGGAGAAGCGAAGTGAACCGGAGATGCTCTCTCTGTAGCAGCAAAAGGCGTCTTTCGTCTGTAACCTTGGTTCGTTTGCTCACATCATCTTCATCCTCTCTGTGCTCACGCTTCTTCAATTGATCGAGCACGGATCACATCCTCTGCCGTGATTTCGTTCTCGGACGATTCAGTCGCCATAATGCCTGCTCAATTTTGTCTTATGACTCCATTCGAAGCAATCGTGCGAATCAGTACCCCCCCTGTCATGCAACTTTACAGAATCAAGGAGGTCGGTCAGCATGAGAAGCGCGTCCCTTTCTCGAGGGTCGGAAGGCAATATAATTAGCTTCCACAGTATCGAAAGGCGACATAATAAAGCAAACAATTTGAAGGCCTCAACCTCGTTATGCTTAAACGTCAAGTGGAACGCAGGTTCCTTCCAGGCCGTGGTTTTTGCGGTACGTAGATTGCAGACAGTGCTCGAGCAATAAATAGTTCGATAACGTTGGCATCCCAGAATGGCAGCGCAATAGAGCCGCGTTCTCTCCGCTCGGCCCATAGAAGGCTGAAGCTTTTGTCGGAGCCTGGTGTATTTCTTGATTAAGTCCTGAAAAGAAAGACGGCTCCATAGTAGCCGCTTCCTCTGCAAATTGAGCAACTGTGAACGGAATTATTAAGCCTCTAGGATCATGACCATTTTAAAAAAAATCTCATTCAATCATTCGGTTTGGCAACACTTAGCATCTGGTGAAAAATTTGCCATCTGACTGATGCTTATGGAAGATTACGTAAGTTCATTTGGACAGCTAAAAGGTAAGAAACAACCACAATCTCTGATTCTAACACACTGAAATTACCAGTAAGAAAAAAAGCAGATAATGAATGATTATCACTGTTCGCGCACATGATTTTGTCCTCTCTCTGTCACTTTTTGTGAGCTTATTCGTGCCTTGGACATGAGAAAGCGAAAAAGGCAGGCGTGTCCGGCAGATGGAATGTTTACGGAAGAAGAGAGTAAAAAGTACAGGTTTGTATTTTCCATGAGCAGAGAGGTTTGAGCCATTGCTGCATTCGAGTGCCGTTTTAGTACACTATGCGCCTAGAGCGCGTAAAGTAAAGATGCTGAGCTTTCCATTTACGGCGCAAACTTGCTTCCTTAAGTTGCAAAATCTAAATGTTTAATCATCCTTGTCTATCGACTGGAGATTAAAGCACAAATGGACAAGAGGCTCCAAGAAGCAATAGCGAACGACGATGTCGATGTGCTGCATACCTTACTTGTCGAGGATCCGAAACTTCTGGAACGCCAGAATGAGGAGCCGTTCCCTAATACTCCTCTACACGTAGCTGCGGCAGCTGGCAAAAACCAGGTCGCCATGGAGCTGGCCACTCTAAAGCCCTCATTTGCTAGAAAGCTGAACCCAGAGGGGTTCAGTCCGATGCACCTGGCTTTGCAGCATGAGCATTTTCAGACCGCAAGAGCTCTAGTGACTATTGACCCAGAGTTGATCCGCGTCAAAGGGAGAGGGAGGATCACTCCTTTGCATTACGTCGCTGGAAGGGAAGGAGAAAAAGAGCTGGAGCTCCTGGCTGACTTCCTTTGCACTTGCAAGTTGTCCATCGAGGACATAACGAGCCGGTGTCAGACCGCGGTTCACATTGCTGTGAAGAGCCTCAATATCGAAGCATTCAGAGTTCTTCTTGGATGGATGAAGCGAGTGTATCTGACAGAGGTCTTGGACTGGAAGGATGAGGATGGCAACACGGTCTTGCATATTGCAGTGTCCACAAATCAGGCTCAGGTTTGCTCCCATTGCTCGACAACAGAAGGATTTCTTCTTCGCATGTCACCGTTTTTCAATACGTTCTTCTTCGTACGCCTTGTACTCTTGTAGGTCGTCAAGTTGCTTACCGAGGACCGTCCGGTCCTTTTCAAAACCCGTCTCTTCTTGGGTTGCATGTAAACGGAGCGCCTTGTGAAGGTGAATGCCAAGAACTTCCATGGCAAGACGGCCCTGGACATCTTCCAGGAGAGCGACTGCAACGGAGAAATCAGGGACATGTTAGGAACTGCCAGGACTTCACTCGCCCTATCGCTGTTTTTGAGTGGGAAACTAACTCTCTTTGAGAAATGCAGTAGGTACTTTGGAATCCGGGACGAACCGACTCGCAACATGATCCTAGTGGTGGCCACTTTAATTGCGACTGGCACTTAGCAGGCTGCACTTAGTCCTCCCGGAGGTTACTGGCAAGACAACTCCGATTCCCTCGCCAATTCCACAAGTATTGTTTGGAAACCACATATGGCGGGAAACATGATCTTGGGTGGCCCCAGTCTCTACCTCTTCACAGTGCTCAACAGTTTAGCCTTTTTCACTTCCATCGGCACTATCTGGGCCACGGCGATCGGGCTACTGCCCGACACCTTCATTGTTTACTTGTCCGTGTTGATTCTCGGCCTGACTTTCTTCGTCTCCATCATAGTCGAATTCCCTAAGGCCAACGGTCTTGCAGGGACTCTGATTTGGGCATTTTACGAGATCTTGTTGGTTGCAGTGCTGTTGCTCCCGATCCTGGTTTGGTTCAGCCACAAGGTGCTTCATAACCGGATGGATTCGACGAAGAGGCGCGTTGGCAACTTCCTGGGAGCGGAGCCTCGAAGATACTGAGCATATATGTGATTATAGGATTTTATCCATGTGACTATTGTTGAAAACATCACCATTGCACTTCTGTTGCTGGTCCACAAGAATTTCCCTAAACTTCTATTCCCTGGTAATGTCGAGGAATTGCTCCTAAATGCTATGCTTTTGGATGTAATGATCTTCACCCTGGCAACTTATATAAAATTTAGGAAAAATTCCAATTAGCGGCATAAAATGCCATTATTTTCTTAAATAAAGGCACGGAGTGAACCATTGTTTTAAATAAATGCCTAAAGTACCATCATTTTTTTAAATCAGGGTCTGAAGTGGATATTATTTCAATTAAGGGTCTGAAATGGCCATATTAAAAAAAAAAAAGCCTTACCTCACTGGTTGATCAAGGGCATTTAGCGTCCTTCATTTATCTTTTTAATTTTTGTTTTCCTTTTTCCATTTTCTTAAAAAATTAAAAAAGCTCAAAATTGAAAAAAAGAAATTAAGGCAAGAGAGCATTTCTCTCTCGCGCTCTCTCTCTCTCTCTCTCTTTAACTTTTAATTTTTTTAGTTTTTGATTTAATTTAACTAAAAATTAGGTTAAAATTGCCTTTGACAAAAATGAGACAATTTGATTGATCGTAATATTTAGTAGGCTAGCCCGTCGGCGAGTTGGGGCCCTTATTTGAGATAGCCATGCCCACTTTAGGCCCTTATTTGAAACTGTCATGCTACATGAGGCCTTTATTTAAAACAATATTTAATTCAGATTTTTATTTGAGAAAATAATGGCACTTTAGGCTCTTTTTTGAAAATTTTTCCTAAAATTTACTTGCTTGAGTTAGAAATCATATTTCCCCCCCCCCTGAATTAGGTAATTTAGCCTTGAGGTTTCTTGGAAGAACGGTTAACATTGGCATATCTCAGGAAGTAAAACAAGGAGGTCGCTTTATTTGATAAGGAAAAGAAGGCATAGTGAAGTACTAGGAATCATCGCATAAGCGTCTACTTTTTAACATGTACACGAGCTGCATCGTGAGCACCGCTCGAATCGATAATACCTTTCCACTAGATATGGACTTAATAGCAATGAGATATGTCTTACCCTCATGCTCAGTAGCCAGGATCCTATCTTATGTTTGGTTTCTATTCCATACAGGGTTTGGTTTCTATTCCATACGGGATATTGGCAGACACAATAGCGACATAACTCAAATAAAAAAGTCTCACGTGAGTTGGGATAAAGATGAATACGATTTCTTATATCGTGACATTTTTATTTTTCTCGAATGTAAATTTTTTTAAATTAGTAATATTTAAATAATGGTCAAAGATACACACACACTCGTAAATTTTTATTATAAAAATTTATAATTCAAAATAACAAAAAACAAAGTTTTGTTATTTATTCCTATTTTTATATATTTATTTGAGTTTCTTTCTATTATACACATCGATATTTATTTTGTCTTTATATACTTAATGAAAATTTTAGGTATATTAGTAAACTGGGAGTATAGTATAATTTGCAATTTTTTATTCGAAAGGGAATAAAAAAAGAAATGAAAATGAAAAGAAATTAAAGGTAATGGCAAATAAGGAAATAAAAATGAGGTAGAATAACTCCCACTTTTAAATTAACAAATTCAAACTAGTCAAATACCGTCTCCCGTTGTGCATTTTGAGGCTCATTTACACTTTTCTACCAAATAATGGACATAATATTATGAAAACAATAAAAATTATCCAAAAAGTCCTAAACCTATTGCCTTTGACCAATGTAATCCTAAATAAACGTTTCAATTCTGCTAATTGAGTCTTAAACCTCTTAACGCTTTTCCATTTGATTTGACACTTCACCTTTTTAGTCTATTCAATTAATTTTGGTCGAAAATTGATGACATAGACACTAGATGTCCTATTGGCATGATTGATGCCGACATAGATAATTTTTACAATTTCCTAAAAAAATTGAGTTTTTTTTTGTAATTTTGTTTTTATTTCTTTCTTTCTTTTCATTTTTTTTTGCCAAGCCCGGTGAGGTTGCTTGCCAACCCTCGCTGGTTATAGGCAAGAACCAGCTGACCGCCGCAAAGCCCTCGTTTGTGACTGGCGAGGATCGTTGGACTTGACAAAGAAAAAAGAGAAGAAAAGAGAAATAAATAAATATAAAAATATTTTTTTAAAAAGAAAATAAATCGAATAGTCCATGTCAGTGCCACCCTTCTAACGTGGCATCACGGGCATCCAAGCAGCGATTTCTAGTTAAAATTGGCCATATTGGCAAAGTGTGAAAAAGTTTAGGACTCTATAATAGTTATTCAATTATTAAATATGAAATAACAATCGTCAAATTTCATATCATATCCTATTTTGTCTAGTCTTATTCAGATCAGAAATCCAAATGACCAAACACATCCTAAATAACCTCTTGATCGTACGTTGTGACATTTTATAGCTACAAGTTTCTTTAAATATAAAATTCTGTTTGATTTGCGAAAAATGAATGATTTAAAAAATATTAAAAAATGATTGCTTGTAATGAGTATAAAAATGAACGAATAATTTCTTTTTCGGTTGTTCATAAAGATATTTAGGCTTAAATTGTTGAATTTCATTTATTAATTATTTTAAGCGATTATTTTTAAGAAAATATTTTTTAAATCATTCTTCTCCCGGCAATAGGGGGTCTAATAGATGTGCACCAGTTGAAACTCGTTAGATTGGCTTGTTCACAGGTACTTTATGTGGAGCTATAGACTACACGGTAACTGTAAGCACGCATCAATCTAGGTGCCCTTCTTGACCAGTTGATTCTCTCGAGTCCGGCTACAGTACTCAGGTCTACTCAGGTCTCGCTCTCATCGCACATTGATCGGACCCTCTGATCCAACCATGGAGTTCTCTGTCCCTTGTTCATCGGAGAAAAAGCTGGCAACACTAGAAGATGAAGAATCGACAAGCTACACGGCAACTGGCTGACCAGCCGTACCTTTTGGAGGACATTGATAGGAAACTGCCGGTTAATTCTCCTTTACACGACGCTGCAGCTGCTAGGAAAACCCATCTCTCTCAATGCAATTGGCCACCTTAAAGCCCTCCTTGGCTCGAAAGCTGAATCCGGAAGGGTTCTGTCCAATGCACTTGGCTTTGCAGGACCGACACATTCAAGCCGCGAGACCGCTGATGACCAATGACCTTGAGCTGATGACCACTGAACTTGAAAGCGAGGAGTAAGTCCACCCTTCTTCATTATGGTGCTGAAATAGGCGAAGATGAAATCTTGGCCGAATTCCTCTGTGCTCGCCCAGAATCCATCGAGGATTTGACAAGCTGATGTGACCGCGGTTGACTTCAAGAATTCAGAATCTGAAAGCTTTCAAGGTTCTTTTCGGGTGGCTGAGGCGAGTGAACTTGGAAGAGGTCTTGCAATGGAAGGATGAGGATGGCAACGCTGCTCTTCATCTAGCTACATTGACTAACCAACTTGCGATTTGCATGAAACACCCTCCAACCCTTACTGGCATGGCATCTGTTTGATTTTCTTAAGGTTCTTTATACCGATGTTGATATCATCTCCATGTTCATTTTTTCCGTTCTTTTCTGTGCAAATTTTTCTTTGAATTGTTCTTCTACAATAGAATGATCAGTCTATCTGCCGAACGTCCTGGATTGTAGAAGATAAGAACGCAATCTATAGAGTGAACTGCAGATTCTGCAAATTTAAATCTCTATGAATGTATATCCACACGAAAGCAACGCTTCTTGTTTGTTGATGGTCTTCAAACAAATGTCTTAAGAGAGCTTCCGGACAAAGCCGAAACTGATTATTACATTCAAGAAAAGAAAAGAAAAATATCATTTTAACGAAATTCGGTGTGTTCATCTGTAAGTTCGTCAAGAAACTGAGCGAGCGAAGGAAAACCACACTCGGAAAGCGAAGGGTGAGAGTAAATGCGAAGAACTCGGCGGGCAAGACCGCTCTGGATGTGTACGAAGAGCACTCTCCTAAGAACGAAAAGGTCGGGATGATTTTACGCCGAGCCAGGGCTAAAAGAGTGGATCCAGGCAGTCCAACTCACTCCGCTTCGCTGGCGGATTACTTGACCGCGAAACTCGCCTTTACAGAAAGGTGAGACAGAGAGTTCGGGGCAAGTAACCCGATCACAAGAGGCAGATCAGACTGGGACGTCCGTAACACGATCCTGGCGATAGCCATTCTCATCGCAACTGCAGTGTACCGAGCGATAAACAGTTCCCCGGGAGGGTTTTGGCAAAACGACTATAACGCGCTAAACAATACTGTGATCGGCCCCAACCAGACCAATATTCACAAAGAAGGACACTGGGCTGGGCAAATGGTCATGACGAGCAAGGCCCTCTATTTCTTCCTGGTGGCGAACAATTTGGCTTTCATTTTCATCCCTTGTGACCATCCTCAACCTGATTGCCGGACTTCCTTATGCTTGCTTGCTTTCCGTGTCCTTAGGATTTCTCTTGATAACCTACTTGATGCCGATTGGCGCGAATGCCGATCCTGACTTTGGCTTCGCCACATCGTTTAGTTATGGGGCTATGGGTCGCCTAATCATTATATTTACCACCGTGAGTCAAACCCGACCTTCACGTGCTGGTCCGAGTGGATGGTCCGGTCGTGGCTCGGAACGATGAACTTCGAAGATGACGGATCTCTGTCTCGCTGCTACTTCCACAATGGCCACGCTGCAGTCGCTCTGTCGGGTTCGTCGCGCTGCTTTTGGTCCAGCTCGTCTCGCCAAGCCTTTAGAATTTGTTCGTCGCTGGCCTCGGGACCGGCCATAACCAACCGTCGCTAGATACTGGGCTCCTCCGTCGCTGGTTCCGAAACGTCCCCGCCACAGTGCGCACCTGTTTCGAGCGGCTCATGGACGTGGTCACGGTTTGGAATGACGATCATCTGGGGGCATCAGTTGCGGCCTAAACATTTCTGGTGGTGCTCTATCTCTACTCATGGATCCTCTTCGTTCTTCACCCTTTTTTTCTGTTCTTTCTGCTCTCTTCGAGCTCGCTCCACAGGATCTCCCTGGCTGCCCCTGCCGTCCCTCTCTTGCTTCTTTTTTTCGCTCTCTGCGTTCTCTCTTATATAGACTTTTGCCCCTAATTTCAGCATGTGGAGGAGAGAGAGCCATTGTGTTCAAGACTCGAGAGGGACTATGACGTGAGCTGGGAGAGAGAAAGTGACGTGAGGTGAGGGTGATTGTAGGGTAAGAATTAGGTACCGTTAGGTTCAGCATTTGTCCGAGGTAATTTGAAAAAATGTAAACATCTTTGGACTAAAATCCTTTTGCAAAATGCAAGTAGTGATTGATAAAATATATTTTAAAAATACAATGGAAAACAATTAACGTAAATAATATTTGGTGAAAAATGAAATTTATAAAGTATTTTTACTCTAAAAAAAAGCGGCGGTGGTGGCGACACGCAATGGCTGCCAGTGGCGACGGCAGGTTGTGGAGATCGGCTGTGAAGATCGGCAATGGGCAGCCAGGGGAAGCGGCGTCTCGTGGCCGGCAGCGACCGTGTCTGGCGACCAGTGGTGGCGACCGACGGTGGTTGTGGCATTCACTGTCGCCGGCCACCAATTAGTGACGATCGACGATAGTCGGTCGAGGTAGTGGGCGGCTGCCGCAAAAGTGACAAAATTAAAAAAAAAATAGTTTCATTTTGCAAAAATCCCTTGGCCCAAAGTACTACGTTGGGCTAAGGGACTTTAGAGAGTATTTAAGATACAAATGCATATGGCCAAAGTGAGCAAAAAATTGAATCAAATAGCACTTTCATTTGGCCAATGGACTTTAGAGCATAAATGTTCATCTACAATGCTGAACCAAACGGGATTAATAGGAAATGAATGGGAAGAAGGCAACTTGGGCCTAGCATAAAAGAAAGGGTCCACAAGGAGAAAAGAAATGAGAAAAGGGCCCGCCTCTTGCGGGCCATTAATGGGTGGGCCAGGCCCAAAAAAAATACGGGCCGAACTTCGCGTGGGTGAGCTTGGGTCGCCTGATACGATTTTTTTATATAAAAAATTCATTATATATTTGTACTTTACTTTTTTTTTTTTGGTAAGGATATTTTACTTTTTTTATGTTGTAATAAACGAGAAAAATGCATATATATCTGATTAAACATATTTTATAAAAATAAAATACGGGTCCGCCATGAATGTGTTTGCGAATTCCCCGCACACTATTAATTGCATATCGAGCCCTTCTCGGATCCCTCACGATACATCTTCGGAGATTCTTCTTCAGGCCTCCCCTTAAACACTCGTCGTCGTCGTCATCATGTCACGCACGGATCATCATCTTTCAAATTTTCAATGTCACAATGCAGTAATGAGTAGTTAATTCCCCAAACAACAACATCATGCCCAGTGTGCATCTCAACTCCTACCCTATAACAATGGGCCAAGTCCCATCGCTCTTTCATGATCAAACGCGACGGTGACATAAAAATCGAGTTAACCGAAAGTCCACTACAGTTGAATGACACTTTTAGGTGGGCTGAGACATGAATTGTCAACCATGATTCTAGGTATATGCTAACATAAGTTGGACCGACACTAGAAGTGTCACAATAGATTCACGTTAATATGTTTGTAGTTAAAATTAGGAATCAAACTTTACACGAAAAAAAAAAAACCTTAGACCCAAACTTTGGTTGTGTATAACTTTTCCTTGCAACGTTCAATTAACATGATTTTTGCATCAACAGAAATACTTTTGTAGTTAAAATTAAGAATTAACATGTCATTAACACCAATGTATTGTTTTTCATGATAAAACTATAAAGCAAGACACAAACAAGGAAATTGAATGCAAGCTTAGGGCTAATTGGAACCATAGTTTCATTAAATCGACTTTACCAACAATCAACTATAGTCGAATGGTACTTTTATTTCAAATTCAAGATCTATTTATCTAGCGGATTTTGATTTTATGGAAGATTTTTTGAAATAAATTTGTAAGTTTTTAAAGTTAAACATCGTTGATTAGTGCTTTCTTTTGAGCTTTTAACATTTTAATTTGAATTGCAATGTGGGGTTGAATATTTATTTATTTGTTTTGCTAAAAAAATTATTTACACTTCTACACTTTCAAATTCGCTTTAGATTTTTTGGGGAAATGCGCTTTAGATTTTTTGGGGGTAAGTTTGAAGCATATTTTGAAGTTTTGATTCACTTGTTAGGAGATTAAATTTACAATCAATGTTAATTATTTTCTTCATAGCAGGAGTTTTTTTTTTTTTTGGTCCTGTCTCTTATTCTCCTCTCTCTGACTTTTGCTTTATCTCTAGCACGAGAATCGAACTCTGCACGTAAGATACAACACTCCACCCTCCAATCCCTTTACTAGGGCCGCATGCCTATTGGTCATAACAAAAGTTAAACAACAAGAAGTTTGATGATTTTTCCTTTTTGTGTTTATACTTTGTTAATATTGAGATATGATCTAAATATAAATATGTTTGACATTTGATTATGCTTTTAACAAATAAACGTTTTCCATATTTTGATCAATTTTTCTTTTCCAAATAAAGAAACGACAAAATAAAAACAATAAATTGAATAATTATTGAAATATTATTAAAAATATCCTAGTCAGCATCTCTTGGCACCCAAGTCAGTACCAAGTCGGGTGACCACACCTTTTTGAAAAAAAAAAAAAAACCATGGACGGTCGAAATATGTAGGCCATACAAGACATTGTTCAAGATGTAAACATTTGCCAAGATTGGTTCACAAAAAATGATGTAGCAAAAGATAACCAGAAAAACTTATGTAATATAATGTCATTTAATGTGGTCGAGTCATGTAATTTCGTAACGCAAAGATGAAGATACAGTGGTGCAAATTAACGTGTGACTTTTTAATATCACTGGATATTTACTAGCTTTACTCATCTTATGTCCGTCAGGATTTGATTAATGACGAATAGGCCCTTTAGGATGCTCGTCATCGTCAAGTATCAGTAATATTAACAATTTGATGGATCAAAACACCTCGTGAAGTGCAATAGTCCCATGCGAATTTGGGATATAGAGAATGTGCCTTCTTCACATTTTATAACACTTAAAATTAGCTGAATCGATATTTCGAAAAATTTTCGTTAACATCTAGGCTCTCTTAATTTCGTGCAAAATAACTTCCAAAAAAATTTATTTCGGATTTTTTCGACGTTCATTTTACGGAAAATAAATGTGTTAAAGAAAATATTTTTTCACTCATGCAAAAACACATTCAAAACAATCTCGAGATATTTTAGTATTCCAGTATTTTTAGTTTTTTTCCTTTTCTTTTCTTTTATCTTTCTTTGCCAATAGCCACCTACTGGCCACAGCCGTTTGCCCCCGGCCGGCGAGGTGAGACTTGCCTAGAAAGATCCAAAGTGAGCTCCACTTAAAAATAAAAAAATAAAAGAAAAAAGATAAAAAATGAAAAAAAATGAAAAAAATTTAAATTCTTTGAAATTAAAAAAATGGAAAATAAAAAGACAGATAGAAGTAAAACATTATTAAAAGGATTGCACGGAGGAAAATAAAATCCGATTTTCTGTACCGAATGATTTTTCCAATTCGTGTTTCAGGTTTCGGCCAAATACCGAAAAGTATTGTCATTTTCCTGGAATATGACTTTTTGAAAAACCTTTTTCCTTAAACAACTAATTTTCCGTGACAATGAACGGAGCCTTAATTATTGACTGGTATCCATCCCAGTTGTTTCACTTTTGTTGGAATTAATTGTGCCAATAAAGAGCAAAATTTTAAATTACTTTTTTAATATATGGTATTGGTTACCATATAGGGGGGACCAAAAGGGCAGGTCTTAATTAATTACATTAATTAGTGATTTGATTACTAATTCCAAGAAGAGAGAAGATAGATATCCTCCATAGTTGAACATACGTCATTCTCTTGGAAAATTGGTAATACAAACTCTCTAAAAAAAAATACTCAATAAAAAATCAATCTCTCAACGGACGACCGATTGGAGGAATTGAGATGTTTCTCATCTACGAAGGGGCTTTAATCTATGGCTATCAAGGTAAGTCCGTCCTATATGATTTACCTTTACGATCAGTGATTCAAGCCCATATAAGGTTTGTATTGTTTTGTATTCCGCAACGTATTTGTATGTATAGAATCGGGATCTGGTCCCTTCATTGGTATCATAGCAAAGTGTTCTTATTTCCTGATCGTGATTTTATTTTATTGTCGATGAGAACAAGAGAAAATTTTTTTAGGTTACTGTTCATTGGGAAATCGTTATGTTTGGTGCAACAAAATGTATTTTGAATACATGGCTGGAACGAGCTCAGCGAGATGAGAATTTTGAGTGGTTGCCCATCGCGAGGCGACACCGGAAGTGGCCGCACGCGCGCCACGCGTCGCCATGAGATTGGTTCCCGACACAACGACGATTCGAGACTTCTTCATGAAATTTCGTTCGACAAAAATGCAATATGAATATACCATTGTGTTTGTATCAACGAGACAAATGTTTTCAGGGTTGGATGGTCGCCAGAGGTGGCCGGATGGAGGCGCATACGCTGGAACGGTTCGGTGCTCGTGGGCGTCACGCACGCAAGTGAGTAGCGCGTGCTCCGTGGCCAAACAGTCCCAAATCCGGTTTATCCCTATCCCAAACCGATTTATCTCTATTCTAGAACCAGTTTAACCCTATTCCTCAATCCGATTGAAGGTATTCCAAACCCGGTTCGGTTCAAATTCGACTCGGCCAAAGACTCGACCTGTTGACTCGATCAACTATTGATTGTTGACCGATCAAATCGAAGTTTCAAAAATTGTAATTTTTTCATCCCCGAACTTTCTAAAATTAGAATTCGGTCCCTAAACTTTTTAAAAATTATGATTAAGTCCTCAAATTTTGAGAAATTGCATTTTGACCCATTGACCAAGCATTGACTAGTCAAAGCATAAACTTTGACCGGTACGTGTGGATGCATGTGAGCTCCGATTGGGGCGTGTAAGGCACCTTGCGCTTGTATCGAAATTATCTTCGATTTGATATATTATTTAGATATGTTTGGCGAATTTAAAATTATGAAAATGCGTATGAAAATCCATAATACAAGCATTATGGGGCATTTTCAAGAATTGATTGATGACATGTATACTACACCTCAATATAATTTGATGTGTAAATTATGTATATATAGTTCAAATCATGTTATGCCTTGTTAATGATTACAACATATAAAGATCATTATCTAATTTATGATCTTTATTCGAGTGGGGAGTTCTATCAAGTTTTAGTAAATCCGGTGAGCTCAAGTTTGCATAAATAATTATGTTAATGGTAATTTCAAGTGAAGATTGTTGGATGATGATTGAGAATATAGTGAACTTTCAAATCTAAGTTCTTATGTGAAATTATTTATTAATGTAATTAGTTAGTGTAAAATAGATGCGTAAATGTTAGACATCAATGGTTCGTGAATACATGTTTATAGAACTTCATGTTCAGATACAACAGTTACGCGCTTAGCGAAACAAAAGAGAAATTAGATAGTGAAAATTATGAAAACTGAAATATGGAAATCCAGTTTATGCTATGAAGAGCAAGAAGCATTGGAAGCTCTTAACCTAGTTATGAAAGAACCTGAAGATGAAAATACTACACAATCAACATTTGTTGCATGGAAAAGAATGAACTCTATTGCTCGCATTATGTTGCTGAGTAGCATGAAAAATGATTTTATGCATGAGTTCAGTCATTTATGAAAATGCTAAAGTCAAGTGGGAGAAATTAAACACTAAGTTTGGTTAAACATCGATCATTAGGTTGAGACAGATCATTATAAGTTTTGACACTTATATGATGCCTCATGGGCAAAATATGAAACGACTTTTGTGGCGCGTCAAACATGATAAGTGAACTGTAAAATGCAGGCCATTTTTGATCGATGAGCAGCAAATGCAAGCAGTAATCTGTTTCTTACCTCATAGTTGTGTGCACATGAAAATCCACAATAAAAACTAAAGATTTTTGAGGATGCTACGCGCCGTCTTGAACTAGAGTGCTAGTTCTAGCTCAAATAGAGCTTTGTGCTCCAGGTCTAAACGTCAAGATGGGTTCAAGAAGTGGAAAGATTAAAGGAACAGATCTTTCAGGATGGAAATCGAAGTTTAATCGATATTAAAAATGAAAATGTCCTTTCAAGAAAAACATCTCAAATGTGAAGTATTTTAAATGTGGCAATAAGAGTCACTTGCTCATGATTGTGGTAAAAAAAAATTCGTACACTTGAGAATGTTACTTAAGTGTCTAATTTAGTTTTTGTTATTGAATCATATCCTATATGGATTATAGACTTACGGGCCACGGATCATGTAGTGAATGATAGAAATGCCTTTGTGAAATTTCAATGAGACATGGAGCAAAGTGGATAAATGTGAAAAATAATTCATGAATTGAAGTTAAAGGGATTGGGACTTGCCAATCGAATATGCGCAGTGGCCGCACCCTATTTTTACGTATTTTGTTATATGCTCCGAAAACTCGATGGAATTTAGTTTTAGTGTTAATTGTGGTTAAACTTGATTTCGTTTGAACTTTCATAATGGTGGTGATGATTTTTCATTAGGAACAAGTTATTATAGTTATGGATGGTTTCATTGTGTTGATTGTTAAGCACAACAATGTGAATATTAGTTATTCACTGTTTTTCATCATTTGTGATGATATGAATATGTGACATGCTAGGTTGGATTACATTGGCCCAATGGCAAATATTTAGATAAGCTAAAAAGGGTTTATTGGACAATATTGAAAAAATTGATTTGCCTATTTGTGAGTATTGCTTAGCGAGACAGATAAAGAGGAAACCATTTGGAAAAGGAATAAGAGCTGAGTTTTCTTTGTAGTTGATCCATTTAAACATATGTGGTTCAATAATATGAGAGTAAGGCATGGACTGTTTATTTCATCATATTTATAGATGATTATACTCGATTTGGATATGTTGTTTTCGATTTCTCATAAATCCGAGGCATATGTTGCTTTGAGATTTTTTTTTGAGCTTTTGGAAATCCTTTAAAAAAAATTTCAATCGAGGTCAAGAAAATCTATCTGATTAGTTCCGATGTTTATGTGATGAAAAAGGGATAGAAAGAAAGTTGATTATTCCTGCGATTCCTCAACAGAATGGAGTCGCAGAGAGAAGAAACAAATCCCAATGAAAATAGTTAGGTGTATGATGGCATAGGCTAATTTGCCTATCACTTTTTGGGGTGAAGTTTTATTGATTGCTGTTTAGATATTTAACTGTGTGCCTTTTAAATCAGTTACTTCCATTCCATATGAGTTGTGATTAGGTTGAAAATGAGATTTGAGTTTTTTAAGACCTTGATGTGCTTCTTATATGCATGATTTCTCCTATTGATAAGAGAAATTGGGTCATAGAGACTAAAAGAGTATCTTGATGAGATATTGAGAGCATTCGAAAAATAATATGTTATAGATGAGCAAGAAAGTGGAAAGTGTAACTGAATTTGAATCACGAGATGTCACATTTTTAGTGAATGTATTTTCCAAAAAAAAAAAAGGGCGAGATAAGTGAAGACTATTCTTTGTTTGAAATCTTGGATATTGATGATGACTCTATCGGGGCATCTAATCCAAGTGAAAACAATGTAAGAAGTGGGGAATTTGTTTCGGACTTTCTCAATTGCAACCATTTGACGTGAAGAAGATGCCGTCATTATCTAATTTGAGTGGGAGCGTAATGGAGAATGATGTACTAAGTGCACAATCTTCAATACGATGAACAAGTTGCCAAGTGTGAAAGTAATGAAGCTTGATGTATTAAGTGTACAAAATGTAATTGAGAATTATGTACTAAGTTTACAATCTTTAATATGGAGAACAAGTTGCCAAGCGTGAACATAATGGAACTTGATGTACTAAGTGTACAATCATCAATTTAGCGAACAAGTCGTAAAAGTGTTCAAGTCGTTTTGTCGACATTTAGACATTGAAGACAAAGTTTTCATGGTAGCTCCACAAGAAAAGGATCAACCAAGGAATGTAAACGAGGCTCTGACAAGCCCTGATAAGGAAAAGTGGATATAACTAATGGAAAAAAGAAATGGAGTCAATGAGATCAAACTAAGTTTGGGAACTGGTTAATCTTTAGAATGGACATAAAGCCATTGAGAGCAAGTGTGTTTTCAAATTCAAATGTAAAGCTAATGGCTCAATTGAGAAATATAAGGTTTGCCTTATGGTGAAATGGTATATAATCAATAAGAAGGAATTGATTGGGAAAAAGTTTGTTCTCATGTGGTGAGATTTACCTCAATTCACTTTATTTTGGTAATAGTGACTAGTATGAATCTTGAATTACATCATATAGATGTAAAGATTGCGATTCTTAATGGACAATTAAAAGAACAAGTTTTCAGAGAAACAACCTGCTGAGTTTGTTACAATTGGCCAAGAACAAAAAGTATATCGACTTTTGAGATCGATCTATGGCCTTAAGAAGTCTTCGAGATAATGGTATAGAATTTTTTTTTCGTAATGCCTTAGTGGCATATGATTTTATAATGATTGATGAAGATCATTGCGTAGATATCAAAAGATTCTTAAGATCAATATGTGATCTTATCATTATATGTTGATGATATACTGATTGCTTGGAGCAATATGAAGTTTGTTAATACAGTCAATAATTGGTTGTGCTCCAATTCTGAAATGAAAAGATAAGGGTGAAGTTGCATACATTCTTGGAATTAAGATTTCAAGATATTTTCAAAGAGATTGTGACTTCTTTCACAAGAGACTTATATAGATAAAGTCATTGAATGATTTTATATGCAAGACTATAAACCTAAAGATACTCCTATTGCATGAGGTGAAAGTCTGAGCCACAAAATATGTCTTGAGACTCCACAAGCAAATGCAGAAATGGAAACTGTTCCATATGTTAGTATTTGAATGCTTGAAGTACACTATGATGTGTACAAGACCTAATATTTGTTATGCAGTTAAAATGGTAAGTAGGTACCAATCTAATCTAGATCAAGCATACTGGATTGTCATCAAGAGAAACTTGAGGTATCTAGAAAGTACTGCCAATTTTCTACTAAGTTCAAGGTAGAGATTTGCGCCTTGAAAGCTATATTGATATTGACCGAGGAAGAGGTTTAGATGAGAGAAAATCTACCTCTGGGCTTGTGTTCTTATTGTGCAGTAGCGCAATATCTTGGAGCAGTAAGAAATAAAAGTGTATAGCCTTATCCACGATGGAAATTGATGTTAAGCAAACGTGTATAGTCTTATCCATGATGGAAGATGATCTCGCGGTGTTATCGACAGCAGTACAAGAGAATGTTTGGCTTAAGAGATATTTGGGTCAGTAAGGCATTGCTAAGGATGTCACGGGTTCAATTATTGATTAACTGTGAAAGCCGAGCAGCAATAGCTTACACTAAGGATCCATTGCAAGACCAAACATATAATCACGAATTATAATTTTGTGAAAGACATGATCGTACGAAAAGATGTGAACACACAGTATATCTATACACATAGAATAATAGCAGATCTTTTGACGAAGTGAATTCCGGGGATGTTTTCCTTAGTCATGTGTTGACAAAGGGATTAGTTCCCTATATTAAAATCTCTAGAAGTGCGTACAAGTGAGAGTATTGAATATTTATATTTCCCAATGTTCATAGTTAATAGTATTTGTTATCATTATTGATGTCTATGAGTTTGTATGACATTTATGCACATTAATGCTTGATGTATTATATTGAGAAGGTATGTCGGACATATGAGATTAGCCTACTTACACATGTAATCGCCTCTATTTACTGTGTGATGAATAGAGATGAGATAATTTAAAAATCATTATCTAGGTGATAATTGAGAGCTCGAGCTTAAAATATGAATGTCGCCTTGACGGAATGTTAAGATGAGGTCTAATATCTATTATGTTCGAAAGTAAAATAACCCACATATTTCACTTTATCTGTCTTTAATGCCAGACGTAAGTTCTGATGAATTATTTTAAAGAGTGTAGATTTGTGAACTCAAGCTAGACATCGAGTATGTTTGAGCTATCATCTGTACAGTATTAAAAATGAAAAGGCATACGCTACATGAGAAAGTAGAGAATACCGTAATACGTACGCATGAAACGACCAAGAAGAGTTGGCAAGAGTTTTTTTATCTCAACTCTATAGTCGTGTGAGATTCTTGAGGATATTAATTCCTCAAATTTAGTCCTCATGACTCTTACTTATTCTTAAGATTTCTTTTTAGTGTTCGCTATCTTAAGATGTTACCAATGGTCATGAGATTAATTCGATCTAATGGGACATTTTTAGAAAAACGAGCTGAACAGAGATTGAGAAGTTTAAAGGAATAGGAAGATCATGTCACATTCAATCTTTGTGTTCACAGGTCGACCAATTGTGCTTATTTGAGTTAATCATGATTGTGAATACAATATATTGTATTTGAGCGCTTAAAGAGATGAAGATAGATATGAAGTAAATGTGATTGATTGATCTAGGGTATTACATACTGGATCTATTCTGAGGTTATGTGCTTATTTTGACTTGCCATATGCTCCAAACGGATGCATGACATTGAGCTTTCTTAGTATGCTGGTCGCATGGATTATTTATCCATATGAACTTAGTAGTGAAAATAGAAAGAGAGACATTTAGCCCTTTATGGGCGAGTGGGAGATATTGAAATTAATTGGGCTAATAAAGAGCAAAATATAAAATTGCTTTTTAAATATATAGCATCAGTTGCCATATAAAGGGAGACCAAAAGGGCAGGTCTTAATTAATTACATCAATTGGTGATTTGATTACCAATTCCAAGAAGAGAGAGAAGATAGATATCATTTGTAGTTGCACGAACGTTGTTCTCTTGGAAAAGTTGTAATACAAACTCTATAAAAAATAAAACTCCATGAAAAAGCTATTTCTCAATGGACGACCGATCGGAGGGATCGGGACGTTTCTCATCTAAAAGGGGTTTTAATCTGTGGCTATCAAGGTAAATCCGTCCTATGTGATCTATCTTTACAATCAGTGATTCAAACCGATCAAGGGATTGTATTGTGTTGTATTCCTCAACGTTTTTGTACGTATAGAATCGAGGTCCGTTCCCTTCAACTTTCATAGTCCTCGTTGAATATATTTCGATATGGTCAAGCGCCCAAACTCGCCCAATGATCACCTCTAATAAATAAACACAAATCAATAGTTTGTAGAGATGATATTGGTACAACCAATTGTCGAAGGGCTAGATTAACTTAAGGATACCATATGCTAATAAAAGTACGGAAGACATCAATGTTGGAATTCGACACCAAAAATAAACGCGTGATAAAATCTTGGTCAAAAAGTCAAAAGTAGAAGCAAAATTCAATTTTGCTTTGAACAATTCTTTCTTATGCCAAAGTCGGCAACATGAGATGCAAGTGGACGATTTTTTAGCATGATAAATTGTGGCACATCTCTATTTACACTATGGCGGCAATTACTTGGTCAACATGGGTGGACTTAGTCAAAAAGTGGCTGAAGAAGGAACAAGAAAATTAAGTTTGCGACTTCCTCTTGTTCACGCTAATGGCGGCAATTCTTGGAGTACAATGGCGGTGGAACGTGGTCTATAAATAGAGATGGTTGTTTGTTTATTTTGTTGTGTATGCCATAGTTGAGCTTTAGCATGTGTGTGTGTGTTTTCAAGGCAACACAGCGTTGGCGCATGCCATAGTAAAGGGTGGTGAGCATAGTGTGTGATCTTAGAGAGCAAGAGAGTTAGAGAGAGATTTAAGCTTATCGCAACAAGCTTGCAAGATAGATAGATCTTAGAGGTAAGCTCATTGTTTACTTTGTATAAATCCTTAGCAAAGGTGATTTTTTAGTGAATATTAGTGTTCCTCTCTCATATATTTTGAATATTCATCACCACATCCTTCGATGTTCCGATTCCCTTTATTTCAAACGCTTCTACATACTTACGAGTGGTATATCTAGCAAGGTTGTGCACTCTATAATTGGTATCAGAGCCAGCAGGCCAATGATCGTGAATCAAAGCCAACAGGTTGCCAAAGATCGTGCCAGAGCCTAGGCAGTCAAGAATCCAATTGCAGAGTCGAGGACTTAGAGTGGACGATCGAAGATCGTGAACCCGAAGCTAGCTATGATATCCACAAATTTGTTCAATTGCAATTGCCAAAGTTGAACGGGAAGAATTTCAATAACTGGTTCGTTTAGATGAAGGTTCTATTTAAATTGTAGGATTTATGAAACCTAGTGGAGAATGGCTACACCGAAGTAGCCGATGCCGAAGAATTCAATGCTTTGAGAAAGGCGGAGCAAGATATATTGGTGGAAACTTGAAAGAAAGATCAGAAAACATTATATACGATCTTTCAAGCTGTAGAGTAAATGATATTTGAAAAAATATCGTGCGCGGATACGGCAAAAGCGGCTTGAGATATTATGCAGAAATCCTACAAAGGCGATGATCGTGTGAAGTGAGTTCGACTTCAAACACTTCGAGGTGATTCCGAGTCTTTACGCATGAATGACTCTGAATCTATCTCGTCGTATTTTGATCTTGTGCAAACCATCGTTACCCAATTGAGGGTTAATGGTGAGGAACTCTATGATGAACGAGTCGTAGAAAAAATCTTGAGGTCTTTAACCGAAAGATTTGACTACATCGTTGTAACGATCGAAGAAGGCCAAGACATATCAACCATGACGTTGGAGAGGTTGATGGGTTCGTTATGCTCACATGAGCAAAGAATGAATTAGAAGTTCGTCGCTTTGAATCACAAGCAAGCACTGCAGAATCGAATTATTCAATCAAATCGAGAAGATTGCTATGGTGGACGAGGCCGTGGAGATGCACGATTTAGAGGTGAAAATTCGAGTTTCACTAGAAAGCATAAAGCACGTGATAAGTCAAAGGTAAGGTGCTTTAAGTGTAACAAGTTCGGACATTACAAATTCGAATGTCAAGAAGAGATGACGAAGTATGCACATACCGTCGATAATGATGAAGATGTGGTATTCCCATGTGCCATGGATAATGGTTGTTCCCTCTTTAGAAATAAAATAGGTTCCAAAAGCCATAAAATGTATGATGCTGGTAAGAGTGTCAAACAGTGGAAAGAGTATGGAAACTGGCGGAGACGATCAGTAGTGAGAAGCGCTCAGCTAGGGGGAGCTCATCAAGATCATGATAAGAACAACAGAAAACGTAGCAGACGGTGCTACATATGTGGCAAAGTAGGTCACTTTGCGAGAGTATGTTGGTTCAAACAGGTAAAAGAGAATGATGCATCTTTTACCAGGAAAGAGCACAATGGAAAAGAAGAATGGAGTCTTCGAGCAACTGTTGCAACAGAGGTTCAAGAGGAGCTCACAGTCACCAACATCATCAAGGCAGATGATGTGATAGCCACTGAGATGTCCCCAAAGAAGAGCAGGTCGGGGGAAAACTCGAAGAAACAAGTAGCAGCTTCAACAAGTAGTTGTGAGAAGTAACTGCATGAGATGTTGAAAGCAAGGGATGAAATGCTAAAACAAAAGGACGATGAGCTCAAGATCAAATAAAGAAAGAGTGAGAAGTTCCGACATGAGCTCAATAACTTGCAAAAGTTTAAGAAATATTACCTAGAGAAAAAGGTCCTAAGGCGCAAGGATCATTGCAAGAGGGTAGAGAAAAAGTCCTACAAGAAAAAGGATCAAGATGTCTCTACCGAAGTGCTTCAGATGGAGTTGAATCGATTGAAGCATGAATTGAAAATTGTGAATAAGAGGTTTGATCACTTGAGTTGCAATCTCAAAACTCTCGCGACTATGGAGACTGCGAAGAAAGAAAAGGTGATCGACGTGCAAGTTCAAATGCCGTTGATGAAGTTCGAGTTTCGCAAAGCTCAATCAAAAATTGCAGTCGTAGAAGCAATTGAGAAAGATAAATATCAGATATTATAGAATGAAAAATATTAGATATTGAGGGGGAGTGTTGGAATTTAACACCTAAAATAAACGTGTGATAAAATCTTGGTCAAAAAGTCAAAAGTAGAAGCAAAATTCAATTTTGCTTTGAACAGTTCTTTCTTCATGCCAAAATCGGCAACGTGAGATGGAAGTGGACGATTTTTTAGCATGATAAATTGCGACACATCTCTATTTACACTATGGCGGCAATTACTTGGTCAACATGGGTGGACTTGGTCAAAAAGTGGTTGAAGAAGGAACAAGAAAATGAAGTTTGCGGCTTACTCTTGTTCATGTTAATGACGGCAATTCTTGGAGTACAATGGCGGTGGAATGTGGTCTATAAATAGAGAAGGATGTTTGTTCATTTTGTTGTGTATGCCATAGTTGAGCCTTAGCATGTGTGTGTGTTTTCAAGGCAACGTAGCCTTGACGCATGCCATAGTAAAGGATGGTGAGCATAGTGCGTGGTCTTAGAGAGCAAGAGAGATAGAGAGATTTAAGCTTGTCGCAACAAGCTTGCAAGATAGATAGAGCTTAGAGGTAAGCTCATTGTTTACTTTGTATAAAACCTTAGCAAAGGCGGTTTTTTAGTGAATATTAGTATTCCTCTCCCACATATTTTAGGTATTCATCACCACATACTCCAACGTTCCGATTCTTTTTATTTCAAACGTTTCTGCATACCTACGAGTGTTACACCTAACAAGGTTACGCGCTCTACAATCAAAACTGGTGAGCAGTGTCCAATCGAAATACCTGATCCCGTTTCGGGTTAATCGAGAGCGTTAGGAATCGATGCCAATTATCAGGGCAGTGAAGCCCATCTCTGGCCTTTGAATGTACATGTTTTCACATGTTTCTGGTCTCTTTTGGTGAATTGTAGCACATCTTTCTCCGTACTGATTTGCTACCAGCAAAATCCCCAGTTCTAACCTTGGATCTGTTTGTTTACCCGGCAAGCGAAGTTTCCAGCCACATTATTTTACCAGCAAGATTGGAAATTCACGAGCAACTTTGAAGCTCTACCGACCCGGGATTTTTCCAATTTTTTTAGCCGAATGGACTGTGGAACTTTGAGTCTATGACGAACGTGCAGATCGGGGTGTCCTTTGCTCCCAACATGGCGTGGTTCAGCCACAAGGTGTTTCATATGGTTTATACAGAACTCCTGGCTCAAAAAACACTACGCATTATAGAATGGTTTCGCTTTCACTTGTATTACTGGTCCAAAGAGGTTGGCCAAAGCTATCAGTCTCTGGTTATGCAATTTGTCCGGTGTTTTCGCATGTAATCAATTACATCCGATAATCTTACACGAGGGTAATTGTGTATAATCAAGCCTCTGCATAATTTTTTCTCTGAGGCTTTGGAATTGTGTGGGGATTGCTGTGGCATTACAATGATACCGTGTTACTTCATAGCTGCAACTTTTCCTCAGTACTACATGATGTTCGCTCTACCGTGGATTTCGGAGAGCGATTCAACTTGACAAATATTGCTTCTGTATGTGGTTACTATAGTTTTATTCAATCTACTTTCGATGGAAAAGTTCATTGTGTAAAGTGTCTTTAAGGGTTCGCATAAAAATGGATGAACTGGAGAGGTGAACAGATCACTCAAGGCCAACTTTTTGAACTCTTGCATCTTTGGAGATGGGGGCTTAAGAAAATCATCAAGCTCAGGAATCTGTCCTATTCAAAGCTCAATGCAATGTCACCTTCACAAAAAAGCTTAGTGGAACTCCTAGTAAGATTGAAAATCTGTCGACAGTAGCAATGCTCAGGGTGAATTAGTTTTGATCCATGTTGTATTGTGATACCTGGCTTCCTGCAACTTATTGTCCTATGATTCTCTTCAGAGAGTTTAGTACCGTAACATATGGACAAGACTATGAGCAGATCAAATGCTAGCGGCTGATGGATCTGTTCAATGTTACATATGGTTTCCAGAAAATATGCTGGAGTGTACCAAGTGCTGGTTGGTGTATGATTTCTAATCGAAACTGTCCACACTCTTAATTGGTCCAGAAAAGGTCAAGAGTCGAATTGGGTCAATTGGGTTCCTAAGTGTTGCCAGAAAGAGAGAGAATCCAATGGATTTGGTACCTTTTGCTAACTTTCTTAACATGTTTGTTAATTAATGCATGGTCCCAACGATGATGTCCTTTTCCAGGGGAATATTATGTATCAAAGCATTGCCGGATTTGCACATTTGGAGGCTCTTTTTTTAACATGTATTGAGATTGGTTTCGGTCAAATCGAAGCTAGTGATTTTGTCTATCAGCTTTCCCATTTTGTCACGGTCTTAAAGTTTTGTATATCTGTATCCTCTTCGGGTGTATCGAATCCATCTTAATTACAGAATTGCATCAATGATAAACCCGTCTATGTTCTTGCACGTACTAAGATCATCTCGTCGCATCTGATCGATACTCCTTTCCTGAGAATGCCCACGAAAATGGTGAATATTAATCTCCCTCTGAAATTTTCGAGATGAACTGTTTTTTTTTTGCCCTTTCTGACTTTTGTTTGCAGTTTCAGGCATCATGCTGCAAAGACAAAGCAGTACTGATCTCAGTGTATGTGGAGAAGCCACAAAGGAGGAAGCTTAGTTCACCGAATCAGAGTCACCGCGCTCATCAACACCGCCATCACTACCACCACCACCATCATTACCACTACCTTCACCTTCATCGCCCCAACGAAGAAGGGCAAATTCAGAGTGAAGGTACTTTTTCTGGCAAAGGATACAATAGAAGAGCCGAACTTCTTCGTTACTCCCAGCACCTCCGGGAATCGGCTCAACTCGCTGCCAAATCCACATCCCTAATCCCAGCACCTATATCTACAAACAGCCACCAAAATGCAGACATAGTAAGGAATCCTTTCCTTATCTTGATTCAATAGTTTTTCCCGATATCTTGAAAATTTTATGGAAGATGCTTAACAACATTAGGTTAGTGCTGAGTCCAGTTTGTGATCATGACGTTTGACTAAGTCACAAGTTTGAGACACCCTTACAATCCACGAAAGAGGAAAATAATGGTGTTCGTTCTTTAGTATCGACCTATCAATTGTTTGCTTCGCAATTATGCGGATGCTCCACAAGATGTGCATATCATTATCAGCAACAGCTGAGTACGTTGTACTGATCATCGTCTCCTGATCAACAAACTTTGTCAGACTGTCACTGTCCAGGGAAAACGAAAAATGGAGAAGGCTCCGGCTTGTCTTGGAAGCTACAAAACCATGATGACAAGGTTCTTAAGATCTTTGACGCGCTTTCAAGGGAATAAAGACAGGACGAAAAGGAAAAGAAGCACTGAGGGATCTACGAGCAATAAAATGCAAGCAGTTACAAAAAGCCTGGAGGTAAAGGTCATCAAGCTTTCTTGTATCTTTAGTTGGAGGATTTTCAAGGTGGTAATAAGAGAAAAGGTTCTAATGCTCTCCTTCTCTCAGGTGCCAAAGAAGTGGGCATTTTGGTCGAAAATGCTATCTGTGCTTCGGAAGCAGAGGTGAATCTCCATTGTGAAACCAAGAGTACTGAATTGGAAGAACAGAAAAAGTTCTTCCGGGACGTGAAGTTGTATAAAATTCCCTTTGAATGGAACATAAATTCTTTTGTGTGGTTACTATTTCATTTGTATGCCTAGTGCATTGAGAATGCCTGTTTCTACTGTCCACCCACAACTTCAACCAAAATTTTCTGCTTACCGTCAGTGACCGTGGAGAAAGATCTTCACCAGGGTAATGCAAAAAGTCTTTGTCTGTGAAAATTTCATAGTGTGTTTCCTATGTGGTGCTCTTGATAGCTGTCGGTCGGTCTCCTCATCAACGATTCAATATTAGCTTCAATTGAGAAGCTGGAAAATTCCTTCATCTGCCTAGACTTTGAAGGAAAACTTCTTGCCAATTCAACACGGTTCTTCACAGCTTTCCAATATCTAGAGGTGCTCATCACCATAGACAGTAATTTCACCATATTAATGACCTTCATAAGGCTACAAACAGAATGGAAGTAATGCAGCTCTGGTTCAGACAGGACATTCTCGAAGTTGGCTGCTGCTCGAGTTGCATGTTTGCAAGCTTTGGGTCAATTGGAATGCATAAATGCGTGTTTTGTTGACCTCTTCTCTATCTTCTGTCCATCATTCATACAACTAACTAGAAAAAGAGCTCGAGGGCATGCGGGTGATGAAAGGTGAAGGAGTTCTACATCGCAGTCATCGTTGATATAGTTCTTGGAGGAGAAAAGTGTAATTGGCGTTCTAAACTTGTGCTTGGAGCTTGGGCTTGGAGCTTGTGCCTCGGTTGTCAAGTGGCAGGCTAGGGGAATCCGGGTAAGATGTATCTGTACAGCAGTGGGCTCAGCCTCCGCAGTTGTACATCAAGATACAGTGGCAGCTCCATATGGCCTTTCTCGAGATAAGTCGGCAGTTCAAATGTGAGACGGTATTGCTATTGAACACGCATGGACTACAGGATTATTTGATTGCAATGAACATCCTATGCAAAACCTATTGAGATAAACCCTATTGATATTTTATTAGATCGTACCCTTCTTAGCGACGCGATGCATCGGCACCCGGATGTAGCGAAAAATGAGCAAAGGTCCTTGCACCAAGATAGATGGGTGCAAGGGGTAAGGAAGCTAGCCTTGGGCCATTATTCCCAGAGTAATACGTCACATCGGTATCCGAATGTGGTGATAAATGAGCAATGGTCTTTATATTTTCGTGGGCGAGTGTGGAGGGCAAGAAAAACTCAGGGGGTGGGGATTAGATTGAGGAGTTGGAATGTAGGAACCTTAACGGATAAATTGAGGAAATTGACAGATACTTTTGCTAGAAGAAAAATGAATATTGCTTGCCTGCAAGAGGGTAAATGAAAAGGAGAGAAGGCTAAGGAAGTGGATGTCACCGGATTCAAGCTATGGTATACAAGCATCACAAAGAGTATAAATGGAGTTGAGATTCTGATCGATAAAAATTTCAAGGATAGAGTTGTTGATATTAAAAGAATAGGAGATAAGATTATTTTAGTTAAGCTAGTAGTGATGGATTTGATTCTGAATATCCTTAGTGTGTATGCCCCTCAAGTTGGACTGCAAACGTCTGAGAAGAGCAGATTTTAGGAAGATCTAGAAGAGATTTTAAGGCGGATACCACACGAGGAGAATGTATTCATAGAAAAAGATCTAAATGGACATGTTGATCAGAGTAATGAAGGTTTTGACAGAGTTCATGGAGGTTTTGGATATGAGACTAGAAATGAGGCTGGCGAAGGCATCTTGAGTGTGACATTAGCTTATGATTTGATGTTGGCAAATAAATTTTTTAGGAAAAGAGAATCACATCTGATCACTTTTTGCAGCGGTCAAAATTGTAGTCAGATTGATTTCTTTCTTACCAGAAGAAAGGATAGAGCTTCGTATGTAAATTGTAAGGTATATCTTGAAGAATGTGTAGTACACAACATAAGTTGGTGGTCTTAGAAGTTCGGTATAACAAAGCACAGAAGATGAAGAGAAGTGCGCAGCACCCCAGAGTAAGATGGTGGAAGTTACATGAGGATAAATAAACAGAATTCAAGGAAAGAATGCTACAGAAAAGACCGTGGCGACTAGAGGGCGAAGTAAATATAATATGAAAGGAAATGTCTACCTACATCCAAACAGTGGTAAAATGAGTGTTAGAGGAAAGTATAGAGAATGAACATCAAACAAAGGAAACCTGGTGGTGGAATGAAGAGGTGCATGAGGCAATTAAGCAGAAGAAGTGGTGTTTTAGATGCCTACACAAATGTCATAATGAAGAGAATTTGTAAAAGTTTAGATTGACGAGAAAAAGTGCAAAGAAAGCTGTATGAGAGGCTAGAGGCAAGGTTTTAGTCAATATGCACAACAAACTTGGGAGCACAGAAGGAGAAAAATGCATCTGTAAACTTGCAAAGTCAAGAGACAAGAAAAGTAATGATTTGACACAAGTTAGATGTATCAATGATGAAAATCAAACACTCTTGATAAGGGATGAAGACGTCAAGGGCAGGTGGATGAATTATTTTAACAAACTTTTTAATGGGGGGAGCGATAGAAGTGAGGTGGATTTGGAAGATGCTTCTAATGATTCAAATAGAAGGTTTGTGCATAGAGTTAAAGCACGAGAAGTTAAGGAGGCATTAAAAAAATGAATACTAGTAAATCCTTTGGACCCGATGGTATTCCTATTGAAGTGTGGAAATGATTAAGGGATGTAGCAATAAGTTGGTTGACTAGTCTTTTTAACAAAATCATCCATACTAATAAGATGCTTGATGAATGGATGAAGAGTATACTTGTGCCTATATACAAGAATAAGGTAGATATCCAGAATTGTTCTAACTATAGATGCATCAAGCTTATAAGCCATACAATAAAGCTGTGGGAGAGAGCTATTGAGCATCGTTTGAGAATAGAGACTAAAGTTTCTGTCAATCAATTTAGATTTATGCTAAGAAGATCTATCATATATATTATTTTCTTAATACGATAATTGATGGAGAGATATCGAAAAAGAAAGAAGGACCTCCATATGATGTTTATTGATCTCGAGAATGCATATGATATGGTTCTAATAAAGGTTTCGTGGTGGATTCTTGAAAAGAAAAAAATACCTTCAAAGTATGTCGAGGAAATCAAAGACATGTATGACAGTGCTACTACATATGTGAAGGCTTGTAATGGCACATCAAGTTATTTTTCAATCATAGTAGGCTTATATCAAGGTTCTGCTTTAAGCCATTATCTTTTTTCTCTAGTTATGGATGAGCTAACAAAAGATATTCAAGATGAGGTGTTGTGATGCATGCTATTTGCAGATGATATCGTGCTTATTGATAAGACTAGGGTTGTGGTTAACGCTAAGTTAGAAGTATAGATAAACACGTTAGAGTCTAAAGGATTTACGCTAAATCGAAGTAAGACGGAATATTTGAAATGTGAGTTTGACACGGCAGGAAGAGGGAATCAAGAAGTCGTAAATATGCTCGAACATGAGGTACCCAAGAAAGATATATTTAGATACCTGAGATTAATATTGCAAAAGAAGTGAGAGATTGATGATGATATAAGCCATAAAATCAAAGTAGGTTGATGAAATGACGCAGTGCATCAGGATTTTTGTGTGATCGCAAAATTTCTCTTAGATTAAAAGGAAAATTTTATAGAACAGCATCAGACCTGCCATGTTATACGGAGTTGAATGTTGGCCAGTATAAAAGAAACATGAGCATAAAATGGGAGTAGCGGAAATGAAAATGTTAAAGTGGATGTGTGGTCATACAAGGATGTATAAGATAAAGAATGAATAGATTCGACGAAAAGTTGTAGTAGAGCCGATGGAGGAAAAGATGAGAGAGTATAGATTGAGAAGGTTTGGACATATTCTCCGAAGGCCCTTAGATGCATCGGTACAAATAGAAGTTTGCTATTGAGAGCATAATACGACAAAAGCAAAAGGTCAGCCGAAACTTACTTGGAGAAAAACAGTAAAACAAAATTTAATGGAGTGAGAAATAGATTGGCGTACGATTTGTCTTAGGACGGAGTGGAGGAAGGCTATTTGTGTTGTGGAGGTGTAGTATATATATATATATATATATATATATATATATATATATATATATATTTTACACATTTATCTTTTTTGCCTTCCTTGATTCTGCTTTTATTTTTATGATTTTTTAGGGTGCGCCGACTTCAACTAGTTTAAGTTAAAAGTATTGTTGATGTTGAGCATCCTATGCAAAACGCATAGAAAAATTGCTAGTGTCCTTTGACAGCTTTATTCTCCGTGTTGGATAATCCGTCTACTCTAATGGCATGATTATGATTACATAGCTCTTGCTGAATATATTGGGAAAGTCAGCATAGATAATAAAAGCAGGAAAATTTTCATTGATTAACCAAAAATGTCGCAATCAATCAGAGTTTTAATTGTGTCCTATGTAGTGTAATTTATCCATAAAGTCACGTTGAGTTGAGAGTTAATTTTTTGTTTAGGAAATGTTGGTCTGTCTTGAAAAACAAAAGAGGACGTGTCTTGAAATTTATTGTTCCAAGTTGAGTCTTTACAAACCCCTCCAAGGCTTCCTTGAGAGGTTTAGATTTTTTTAATCAAGTACATTTCAGAGTTTGATTTCTTGGATCAGATTATCTTTTATGCTTTGTATCGCTTTATGGGACTTTTTTTTTTTTTTTTCCGAATGGAACGCTCTGGCTACTTTCATTCATAAACTGGTAAAAAAAACACGAGAGTTTCCATAATCTAAACTTAATAGGGCACAAAAGGAAAGGAGGTGGCTCGAGGAACTACTTTGGGTTGAGAGAGTTAGTGAGTGAGCCTTCACCACCCAATCGGCAGCTTGATTTGCCGATTGTGGGCAATGGTCCGAAAAATATTTTTTTAAAAACAAAAAATTTAAAACTCCAATAATTAAATAAAAAAAATTAGAAATTTTTATTAAAAATTATAAAAAAAATAGACAAATTTAAAAAAAATTCTAAAAATATGAAGTATCCACAATCAACTAGCTAAGAACTATTTTGGATTTTTTGACGCTCGATCTTCTCAAAAAATGATGATTTTGCCCTTTTGGCGAATCGTCTAAAAAAAATCCCAAAAAATAGGAAATGACCACAATCAACTGGCCATGACTTATTTTGGTATTTTGACTCCCGAACTTTTCAAAAAATGACAAATTTTCCATTCTAATAAGTTGTCCACAATTTTCCCAAATCACTCTTGGCCTCTTAATCATACTTTCTCTAAGCTTTAGGGTTATGCTAGAGGACCCTCGATGTGCATTGAGGTGCCTTATTTGTTTATATACCTGATTGCACATTATTGGTTGTGATTGATAGGATTAGTTTAGAAAAGATTTCCAACTATTAATACCCAAACTCCCTCTCCTTCCCTCCCTCTTCTCAATGAAGACAGAGAAAAAGTCACAGGCCGTCGGATATCATCACTTTCATTCTCTTGAACGTGACCGAGAACGTTAAAAAGTTTGGATCTTAATCTAAGAATGCATCATGCATTATAAATGTAGCGTACGCTTGGTTGTCGGGGCTAATTCATTAATCCGCTAATTATCAGCCATTAGCATCTTGCCAAGTTAAGATGATTTATTAATACCAAAAAGAGGAGGATTACAAGAATGTCTTGACTTCTTTCTCTAATTACATGTGTGTTAGCAGCTAAACCAAAGTAATTTTACCGAGATTTCCCAAAGTCTATCGCATTTTGGATTGAATCATTTTAACCAGAATGATTTCGTATTCCTCTTATCGTTTGAATATTTCTTAAATAATACTCAAATCAAATATCAAATTATTTAAAGCATCGTGAATCAAATGCGATTTGATCTGATCTTCAAGACCAAAGATTGGATCCCAACTAAATGTGTTTCTATATTGATAGTGATAAATACTTACTCTGTGGTCAATCATCGATATGTGCGTGACATTTAGGATGCATTATTGTTAAGGAGATTAATAAAAAAAATTGCATGCATTTAGGATGGATGCAGTTGCCATATTTTAGAAATTGCGTAGCCATATCGGACATTACCTAATTTAGATTAAGATGTAATATAAACTAGTTCCTAGTTTAAATTAGGCTCAATCCCCAAAAAAACCTCAAACTTTAGACTTTGTCCCAAAATTATCCGCAATTTTTTTTTGTCTCTTAAAAAACCTCAAACTTTGGCCTTTGTCTCAAAAATATCCACAACTTTTTTTTTGTCTCATAAAGAACCTTCAACTTTTAAATTTGTCCCAAATCTACCAGTCCAATCACAAAAAAAACCCTCAAAACTCATCTCGTAGAATTCTCGACGACCCCAACATCGGCTGTTTAACTTATGTCGAAACTCAAAGTGATTCTCAACCGTCGCATGATGGTGTGGCATTATATTGAGACAATAACAACCCTCATTATCGGCTCCTTACCCATTGATTGTGCTCAATGCCAATCGAGCCTCCCACCGAGGACCGTCGTTTCGACCCTACCTCTGTAACAACAAGCTGCTGTCGATCCTGCCTCTGTGACGACAAGCTGTTGTCCCTAACGCTTTTTTGTGATTATCATTTTGGTAAAGATTTGAAGTATAAGAAGAAAATTTATTAAAATATTGTTCCCACTGAAATTTGTATGTGAATATCGGGTAACTTAGTTATGTCTCGAAATGAATGAATGCGGTTGTAATGTGTTAAAATTCTCTCTTGAAACAATTGGAAGTACATTTTGATCTTTGTCGAATAATCATGTGTTATGTTCAACTGTGCGCGAAACATTCCTTTTTTTAAATAACTGTGGTAAATTTGGGACAAAATCAAAAGTTTGATGTTTTTTAGGAGACAAAAAAAGTTGTGGATATTTTTTAGGACAGAGACCAAAGTTTGAGGTTTTTTTTGGACAAAATCAAAAGGTGAAGGTTTTTTAGGAGATAAAAAAAAGTTATGGATATTTTTGGGACAAATGTCAAAATTTGATGTTTTTTTTTTCGGAATTAGGCCGTTTAAATTAGGTCATCATGTGCATTTATGAACTTTTCTATTTTAACTCAAAAATAAAATCATAAATAAAACCGCTATACACAGTATTAATTTAAACAAAAAACGCATCTTAATTTGTGGTGTTGTTCCAATACCGGAGGATAGACACTCATCCTTTTAATTGAATTAGGTCATCATGTATATCTATAAACTTCTATTTACGATTTTATTTTTGAGTTGAAATAGAAAAAATTTATAAATCTACATGAGGGCCTCATTTATACTAGGAAATAATTTATCTTGACGCCATAATTTATAAACGAGAGGTCTGAATTTGTAACGCTAGAAGCCATAATTCACCCCGACGAATATGGTTGTCTCCGAGACTCTGTAGCCCTATAGAATATGCTTATTTGCATTTGTAATCATTGTTGAAGGGATGACCCAATAGAAATTTCCTTGCCAATTCACTAATGCTGTTAAATGCTTGGGTCCGGTTCTGTGATGGCAGTTTGTTGACTTGCGGGTTCTACTTCTCTCATTCATCTCCAGGACAACTAGCAACGATCACGCGATGACCATTTATCATTAAAGTGCACCAAAACCCGGAGCATAAAATGGGGGGAAGGAACCGAATCATGGGTGGTCGAAGGACTCATGAACAACGACTCTTTAAGTCCTGTCTGAAAAATTTATCCTTACTGTGCTTTTTTCCTTTGGGAAGGTAGTGAAATTTTAGGATGCGCATGGTAACGTTTCGGAAAAGATCCAGGGATATTGTTTCTGTTCCAAAGGTGTTCCTAGAACACTTTTGAAATAGAAACGCGTATGGTTGAAAAGATCCAGGGAGATTATTTCAAAAGTGTTCTAGGAACACCTTTGGAACAGAAACGCGTATGGTTGAAAAATGTTCAAAAATTGTTCCGCGGAACACTTTTACGTTAGGAAACACTTTTGAAGAAATAACGAAAACTTGTTTTTGAGTTTTGGAACACTTTTAGAATCATCACCCGTCGCTGCCGACACGACCACCACCCACCGGCCACCGTTGCCACCCGCCGCCCTGCCTTCGGCCGCCGCCGGTCGGCGTTGGAGATTTTTTTTTTTTTAACTTACCAAACGTATTTTTATTCCCAAAAACCGTAATTGGGAACAAAAAAGAAAAATATTTCTGTTCAAAAATATTGCTTAGTAACATAAATACGCACCCTTAGTATTCCACTAAACTAGCGAAAGAGAACATAAATGAAGAATCGAATAGCACTCCGTCACAATGCATCCACGGTTGGCGAAAGCGAAAGAGAGAGATGCAAGAGACCATACAGCCATTGTGCCAATGCATGTTTCGCCTAAACGACATGCTATAAGAAGCAACTTTCAGCTAAAAAATTTGATTCTGCCAGAGTTACTCTAACCGCTTACATCATTGGCAACGAAATCGAAACCAAATCATAGTGAATAAGTTCAACAAAGCTCCACCTATCGAAGGTATCCCTCACGACCGAGGCTGGAGGAGCTGCCGGGAATCGAAAGAATCTCGACGGGCGAGAAGGATCAGAACGACGAAGGGGAACCATGACGGGCAGCGTAAGGATCAGACTCGATGGACACCGACGCCAACTTGCGAGCTGGAAATCGCTAGGTCCCCTGCTTCGCCATCTAAAGTTCGATTCTGGTGAGAGACCGTATTGAGATTTGGAAATGGAAGACTCGAATACTCTGGCTTTTATCTGAAATTTTGTTTGCCGCTATCCGCCGAGGTGGCACCGGCAACTCGTTGAAGTTTGGAACTTCTACAAGCACAACATTCTTCAATGTTTCAATCATTATGTGATTTAACTATTAGGATATAGTCCTTAATTGCATGGATTAATTCAATATGATACCTCCTTGCCTCCACAATATATCTGAAAATCTCGTAATTACTAGAGTTACTTTATTTTATTTTCCTGATTAATGTTATGATCGATTCGTCATTTCTCCGAATTTTCGAAACACTTTGACCTTGAAACTCATGGATTTCCCAATTCATGTACAGAGATTGCAATTTTTATCGCGAGGCGGACCCTCGAATCACGTGTATAGAGATTGCATGCCTCCAAAGCTCGTATGTCATTTACAATTTGCGTCCTCAAGACTTTGTTAAAGTCTTCTTTTTTTTTTTTTTTGGCGAGTTGACACTTTATTAAAGTATGTAAGGAGCAAATGTGAGATAAAACGGACCAAGACACACGGACTTTGCATGCAATTAGGATGGACGGAGTAGCCATGGTTTAGAAATTGGGTAGCGATATTACCTAATTCATACTAAGGCTTAATACAAATTATTTCCTAGTTTAAATTAGGTCATCATGTAGATATATAATTTGGAGCATTGTGATTCTAATGCGATTTAGTTTTGAGTATAAATTTCTTGAACAAGCATTTTTCCTCTTTTGAGTGGTATTGTGCGTTTGATCCTTTCATTATTGTAGATTAACTGAATTCATTTATCACCAAAAACGGGTATTTTTTCCTATTTCCTAAAATAAACACACTCCTCAACAAGGAAGTAGGAAATACAATCCAATCAAAGTACGCTTACTTTTGTGATCTTGCCTCGCCTAATTGCGTTGGTATGACTAAGTCATAAGATTGGAAACTCGGGTATTGACTTGAGTCCAAGCTGAATTCCCTCGGATTTTGAATGTTTCCTTCTTCAATCAGAATCGAACTACATTATTAATTTCCTAATTCGGTTAGGGTTATGACTTTTGATAAAAATATATACGATGATGTTATGATATATTCCTAATTAGTGCCGATAGTAACACCATCACGTATTTCTTATAAACTCCAAGTCCTCTTTTGCTTTCGAAGTTGTCATGAGCAACAAGTTTTCTCTCACTCGCAAACTCCACCAAAATCCGACAAGCTCGATGCCTAAGAGAAAGTCAGAATTGATTGTTCAAGATGCGGCTGCAGTGATGCGACAACTTAAGCTCGAGGACGATATATATTATGACGTTTTCATGCCGATTGAGTGGTCGCATATTAAAGTGCATGAAGAAATTGGTAAAGGCGATAACTGGACCACAGTCTTTGAGGGCGAATATAAAGGTAATTCTGTTCCCGTGAAAACCTTCCCTTGTGGTCACGTTGATGTAAAGAGGGCACTATCAACTTTGTGCATGTAATCCAAATCTATGACCCTTACTAAACCATCTGGATACTTAGGGTCTGCGACTCAGCTAGTTTTGTATCCATTTGGATACTTAGGTCTGCGACTTGGCTAGTTTTGTACTGTCTATATTTTGCTAGGATCTCTTGTGCTAGGATATTCTACGAGAGAGTTCTCGAGAGAGAGAGAGGCTCTAGGGTAACTCTTGTGATATTTGATTTATGGATGATCAAATGAGAAGGAAGACTCCCCTTTGTATAGGAGGGGGCCTTAGATTTCAACCGTAAATCTAACTCTCATCTAGCGGTCTACGTCTCGTCTCCCATCTTCCCAACTACCAACAATAAGTAAATTTTCCAGAATAACATACAATTACCAACTTGCCCGTCCTTGGAAACATTCCAGAAACTCTTAGTAGAAAACCCTAGACACACCTTAGAGGACCAAAGACATGAAGACACAACAAGTCTTGGCGTATCTCTTGGACATCTGTATAGTCGGTCGGGGCACGAGAACCTTGGCCCTTGCCGGTTGCATTTATCATTTAAGCTAATGCAATTTCAGAGATTGAAACAATGCCATACTTGTTATTCGTGCAGTTGATTTGTTTAAGCATGTTGGGCTATAGTTCATTATTTGTAATTCAATAGTTAATTGCACTCGATTGTTGGTAGGCCAACCGTATCCAACGTGCTTCTTGATCCAGCTTTTTGGAGTCCAAGCACGAGGATGGAGTTTTTATTTGAATTCTTCTACCGTACTGAAGTTAAGGAGGGATGATCCACAAAACATGGTTCTTACAATATTATCTAGGGACAAGCACACTTTCTTTGAACTAACGTGGAACGAGGAGTGGAAATACGGCATGGAGGATCGTTATTTGGCTATCCTAGCAGATGAAAATGAGCATTATAACTTCAAGTCTATCGAGCACTTATTGCGAATGGTGAGGAAAACGTGGGCTCACAAGCAAGAAGTTTCAGCAAACCTGGAGGTACTCTTTGGATCTGTGATTTTTGTAGCTATTGACTAGTGTAAACTTCGTATTTGTATGAAGGTACTCACAACCATGTCGTTTTGATGGCTCTGGCATGTGCAGTCCGGCTAGAGTTTGAGACATTTTTCACCAAGAAGATTTTCAATTCTCTTGTCGGCATCATACCAAGTGGCTTTCGATTACTTACAAAACGATTCTCTTATGTTAAAAGCTTCATACCGATCCTCTTATCCAAAATTCTTCTAAGAAGCATAAACAATCATGTTTGCCCAAACCCAGTATCGAAAGAGATAAATTTGCGTTTTTCGAGTTCTCAATTGACATGAAGTCTACTGGCTCAGATGAAGTCGGTCTTTCCAATAAAAATGTTTCCCAGCATTTCAAAAGATTCATGACATCTTTTGAATGTTAAGGGCTTTCGGGCACTTCCTCGCCAATGCATTCTGACTGTTTGATGAATTGCTTAGCATGATCTCTGTTAATATAGCTTCGAGTGCTGTGAGGTTCCGTTATTTGGGACTATGTGCCTACCCACTTCTTTGGTTAGTCTTGATGAGTGTCGGTAATGTTTATTTCTTTCAGGTGTCATGCTCGCAACGATCAAAGTAAGCAGCTTTTATTTGCTAGTGTGTGTCTTCTGCAATTGGGCACTTGATCTTCAAGACTAAAGATTGGATCCCCAGTTAAATTTGTTTGGCATGTCGGCTGTGGTGAATACTTAGTACAGAATCTTGCTTTTATCCTCGTTCGGCCAGAGCCGGATAACAGAAACTCCATATCTCGACAAGTCCGGGCATGATCCTCCAGTCTTCAAGCACTACAACTTTTTACACGCATGAAACCCATTGAAATGACGTTAACGACCGCACACTGAAAACCTAAATTAGCTAGACCAACTGTCGAGTTCTCTATAAGCGAACTCTGGACAGTATACACATGACAACTAAGCGTTGAACTTACATATCCATGTCGTAGTCCCTCCACCACCAAGTTGCTGCCAAAATAACAGTGGTGAACATATAATTTTCATCACCTTAAGCAGCAAAATCGGAAGCTAAAAATGTGCTTTAGCTTTCGGTTAATAGAAGAAGAAACTGAAGACCATCTGGAGGAGCCCAAAAAAGAGAGCTGACGATTAAGATCAGAACGGAAACCACTTGCAAAAGTGAGGCGATGGTGAGCGGACAATTACATTGCTCCTCTCTCTCAATATGGGTCTGCATCTGAATTGGGATTATAGCTGAGTATTTCACATTCGGATGGCTTAACAACCTGCAGGGCTACGAGTTCAGCGAAAAAACACTTGCTGATGGAACGTGCAGTTATAATATTGTAAAAATCACCTCATACAGAGCCTCTTTTAAGGTTTCAAGAAGGGAACCACGACCGTTTGCCTCTACTCATTCATGGAATTTAACAGCTAAGATGATCAAAACTTCATCGATGTCAAATACGAGCAACAAAATGTGGAAATAGTATACTTTGTGGGATAAGAAATCTATGGAATAAGCAGGAGAACTCAAAAGGCTAAAGGACCTCAAGCCGAATTTCTCCTCCTCGTTCATGGCTATGTTGATAGAAAAACAGAACCTCTTGGCATTAAGGGAGATCCTCTGCTACTCATTTCCTGCCATAGCAATGACAGTAATTATCCACTGCAACCAACTGTAGCCCCCATGGAGGAGGCTTCGTGAAAACACTGGTACTTGCAACAAGAATAAAGGGGAAAAGGAAGAAGATGGAATGATAGGTGACACACTACACAAATATTTGTGTCTCAAATTGATCAAAACCAACATCAATGCATTCAGATACGCGTGAACCAAGGTTGTTATTCGCTAGGAATTACCTTGGATGCTTCAAACATGTACGTACTAAAGATCAGCTTAAAACTGTCGCAGCTTTCCTCAGTAAAGAACTGCTGAGCTTTCACCGCACTGGAAAACTAACCGACAGTTAATCCCGACACCATTGCTAGAACATGAATTGCTACAATCGCTATCCCCGTAAAGGCTGCTTAGTCATATGCTATAACCAAAAATCATCCGGCTACGAGTTGATCGTGAGAGAAGCAATATCAACCTGGGAAATGGAGACACTCGAGCTCTCAGCTCCTCCTAGAGCACCAGTTTCTCTGAACTGTCTATCAACCTTCGACAACACTCCCAACATTATCAAAGAAAGTATTATACAAAGGGTTGCAATTTCGTTCTAGTCAGCTGACGAGGACATTACCCGTAATCCTCCCTTGCGTTGCGGTTACAAAGTAGAAACCGGATACATGTGATCCGGCGTAAGAACCAGATGGATCAATGTCTTTTGGCTGCATTGACCATAAGCAAAAATCCAGTCAAACAAACGTAACAAGTGAAAACCACGCATTTGTGAAGCCGGCAACTCTTTTTGCACGTGGATCTGCTCAACAAGCGATCCACTGGTGAGGAAGAGTCCCTGTCTGAAGATCTTCCGAGATAATCAAGAACCTGAAATTGAATGGGAAGAACTTCTAAGGAAAGAGACACAAATTGCAAAACGAGATTTAGCGCGACGCATGCATTCAAAATACCAAGGGCCTCTGTCCAGCGAGAAAGAGAGAAGGCAATTGGGGTTGGGAAAGAGAAAGTAAAGGCCCAACCTGACACAATGAACCAAAAGCAAGTGCCAGTTTTTTTTAGCAATTTTTTAGTCATATGGGAAGCAAATAGCATTGGGAACAAAAATTATTTTGTTAGGATCATGGGAATGAAACTACAGCATCTTCAACACAATAAAATGGGACTAACAACATTTTTAATCCAACATATTTCTACAATTTCCGCACATTTAGGAACCCGACTGCTGCCTACCACCATCTCCACCACCGCTGCCGCCGGAGTAAAATATAAACAATGATATTTTATTTTTGAAAATTAAATATATTGTTTATAATAAAAATTATTTTTTAAAGAAATTTTAAAATCTTAAAAAATGAAGTAGAAAATTTTCAGCTACCGACAATAATTTTTCATTGAAAATTTTGTATTAATAATGTTTCAGAAGTAAAAAATTTCAATCGTTATCAAACGAATTTCTCTAATCAAAAATCAACTTTTGGAGTAGAAGTATAAAAATCAACTTATAACTAGAAATGTTGCCATGCGCACTTGGGCGAAAGAAAAATTTATTCTACATTCATTTTCTTTTTATTTTTATTAAAAATATTATTTACTTTTTAAAAATAAAAATTTTACTCCGACGGTTGGAGACGATGACTCGGCGTCGGTCAACGGTTGGCAAAGGCGATTGGTGGTGGCGGGCGAGGAGGTGGTCGATGGTTGGCAACGAAGGGCGGTGGTGGTTGGCAAGAGCGGCAATGGTGGGAGGCGAATGATGGTGGTCACGGGCGATGATGGGTAGCGGTCGACGGAGGTCAGTGATGTTTGGCGACAGGTTGAGGTACGCGGTGAATGATAGTATGCAATGGTTGGCAGTGGTTGCATGTGGGGATGGATGCAAGGCAGTTGATGCTTGCCGGAGGTTGATGGTGGGTAGTAGTTGGTAGTAGTTGACGGTGGTGGTAGTCAATGGAGGCTATGGGTGGCGGTGGACGGGTGTGACGGTGGGTGAGGGCAGGTGATGGTTAGCGATGGGAGGCGATGGAGGTCAACAATCGTTGAAGGCGAGCGTGGTCAAGAAAAATGGTAAGGACTTAATGAAATGAAGGTGAGGTGAGTATTACTTTTTAAGTATTTTTTTTAGAAATTATTTTTTTAACCTTTTAAATTGAGAAATAAAGAACTTCAGAATTGAATAGAAATTTCTTTTAGAAGTAATTTTTTTTATCAAATGAATTTTTATCTTAAAAGTTAAATTATTAAATAAATTTATGCAGAAACATTTTGGAGCAGAAAGCCAATCCTGATTACGAGTGTTCCGGTGCGCACCCTAAATAAATGAACGACAGAAATTTTTTTTTTTTTTTAAAAAGGACAAACAAACAGACAAAGAAAACTTTTTAGGTAAGAGAGAGAGAAGAGGACTGGTGACCGAGAAAATACTGAGTATCGAGGCTGGGCCAGGTCAGCCGTAGTCATGCCCAATATCCATATGACACGTGGCAGATGTCAGATGAAATTTCAAACTCGTCTTGCGCCCCCTCTCTTGGCACGGCCTCCCCCTCTCCTGTCTTCTCGCGCCGACGTGCTCTCTTTCCTCTCTCTTCGCCCTCCGCTCTCTCTCTCTCTGCACCCCCCCCCCTTCTCGACTGGCGACCGAGCTTTGCTCTCTCTCTTTTGACGAAACATGCCGCCGCCTCCACTTCCGCGTCCGCCTCATCCATTGCCTCGACCGTTGCCAAATCGCCGTTCATCTCTCCTTGTCCGTCTCCGCCCCTCCCTACTCACGACCTAGCTTTGCTCTTCCTCCCTGTCTCATGTCTCCTTCCCAAATGGATTCACGACCTAGCAGAGATAGCTCTCGTCGGACGAACCCCGCCGGCGCCTCCACCATTCACGGTACCGCCTTGTCCTTTGCCTCAGCCGATGCTAGGTCGTGAATCGCCAAGCTGGTGGGATCTCGAAAGGCGGATCTCGTTATGTGTCCTCCCTTTTTCTGATTTATCATCTCATGGAGGTTTCTCCTGAAGCCATAGATGATTCTGAGGCTTAGTGACGCATATGCTGAATCTTGGGCACGCCAGTACTGCTGATTGCCTTGACTTCCCGGTTCGTGCTTTTGCTTTCTCCAGTAAAGCTGTAGACTTGCTGGAAAATTTGCTGGATCTTAGGAGATGCAGTATTGCAATGGTTGCTGATCCATTTATATGTTTATTGATCTGTCTTTTGGAGCTTGATGGACCTAGGTTCGAAAGAGTCATTAGATATTGTAGTCTTCCTTTTGGTAGATGGGTTATCCCCCTGTTACTTTGATTTGTGAGAGAGAATTTGTGTTTATTTAAGTACTGTTCGAAAAGCTAAAACTTTTTCAGGTTAGATAGTGGAGCTGAGGTAAGCTTGCCTGTCGATTTTATTCGACTTCTATATTAGAAGTCTTGCAATTGTTTTCTTTCATTTCGTGCCATTGTAAGTGTTTTTGGTATTGCGATAATGCAGTTTGTGTAATAGTTGGCCTTGAAAAAAAAGAATCCCAGAGTTTCATTAAACGCAGCTAAGCCTCAATATTTTTCCTTCCTCTTTCTTTAGCTCCCACGACCACACAAAAAATAGAAAAAAAAAAGGAGAAGGAAGAAAGAAGAGGAAGGAAAAGAGAGGGAAAGAAGAAAAGAGAGGGGTTTACTCGCGTTGTTTCTTCAAGCTTTTTCGGCATGGATTAACAACGACCGGTAAGTATTCGCGCTTCTTTTTCCCTCTGATTGAAGTGATTTTTGGAGTTAGGGCTGAATTTCGGAATTTGATGGAATATGAGTCGTTGGGTCTGGTTTCTTGGTCATTTACTCGAATTTTTGCATGGAAATGAAAATTTAGGGTGTTATGAAGCCGTATGATTTAACGGATATTGATTTGAAGTTACCGTTTTCTCAAAATAAGATTTTCAAATCTGGTGTGCGCTGTGAACAGTACGCGACCAGAACTGTTTTTGCCAATTTTTGCCAATTTTCAATGAATTTTCGACAACCCGTGTTGGGATTTTTATTGTATGTTAAAAGAGCTTTTTTTTGGACTACAAAATCGTTTAAATCGAAACTTGGATGAGGAAGTTATGATCTGTTGAAGTTTATCACGCTAGTTGCGCATAGACGGAAACATGTGTTTTTGCTATGACCGATTGTTTTATTGGTGCGTAGGTGTCGTCTTAGTGGTAAATAAACATCGACCAGTACTGTTTTCGCCCATTTTTTCAATTTTCAAATGGATTTTCGACAAGCTGTGTTGGGATTCTTATTGTATGTTAAAAGAGATTTTTTTGGATTATAAGATCGTTTAAATCGAAGCTCGGATGTGGGAGTTATGGCCCATCGAAGTTTATCGCGCTAGTTACGCATAGCCGAAAACTTGTGTTTTTGCTATGAGCGAGTCTTTTATTGGTGCGTGTGTGTCGTCTTAGTGGTAAAAAAGCATTATTCAGTTGAGTCGTGTTCTAAAGTAGCTTGTTACTAAGGTTTTGATTCGTTTTTCATACTTTTGATAGGGTTTTAGACGTGTCGTTCCAAGTAACATTTCTAGTTCGCTTTTGATATCGTCGGGTGAGTGATACTATTTCTTTGTTATGTTGAAGAAATGCATATTTTGAAAGAAATATACTATATGTGTTATGAATTGAGAAAAAATAACATATTTGTTGCATAAAACAGGATTGAATATTTACTATTGTTTTTGTTTATTTGATATGATTTGAGCTGCTGATTTTGGGTTGATTGTGATATATATATTTGGTTACGAAGAGGATGTTATTGTTGGATTTTGTGATGCTCAAAATAGCTGTGAACTCGGTTAAGGGATTAATGAATATGCACATACTAGTTAGTATATCTTTGTGGGTAAAGCCACCGGCAATGTAGGTGGAGACCTTTCCAAGGGGGGAATCTTGATCGCCTTTTGTCACAGGCGTTATACGTGACCATGGTTAGACTCTTGAGCATGAGATTGGTTAGTGGATAGACCACTGACATGTGTTTTTGATGAGACCATTGGCTTGTGTTTTGACGAGATTGATAAATTGATTGGACCATTGATATTTTTACTTGAGTTCATGGTTTGAAACAAGTATTTTTGCTAGGAACCTATTATGTTAAGGTTTTATATAACTCGTTTTGACTATAAAGATCTGTTTTGTTTCGACTTTGACTTAAATGAGTTATATTTTTATATTGAAATATGCGTAGTGATTGTTCGATTTGCTTAAAAGAAATGTATTACTCACTGAGCCATGTTAGCTCATTCCTTCCATTTTCCTTGTCTTTTAGGTTCAGCGAGGCACCAGTAGGACCTGAGTGTAGCGCTAGCCAAATGATTTTTGGGTAGGGGACACTTGCTATTAAGTAAAAAGAGTTGTGTTAAGCTTTTCAGATAACTCTTTTGTTAGTTAAGTTTTTTGGTCGTTTTGCTGTTATAGAAAGCTCTGATAGTGTATCAAGAGATCTTTTTATTGTATATATGGATATACACATCTGTTAGCAGGCTGAGTTTGATTTTGTGAAGGCTGCGTCCTTTTAAGAAAGGACGGCTGTGTCATACCTTGTAGTGAATTTGGGGTGTGATATTTATTGGTATCAGAGCATATGTTATGATCTTTATGGGTAGATATGGGAGTTGTGAGATAGTGTAATAGATTTTAATGCGTTAGCCTACTAAGATATAGCTGATTTCATTCTTGAATCCAAGTAACCATGAGTTCAAATCCAGAGTTGCTTGCCAACTATCGCAAGAGGAGTAAGAGCAAGAGAACTATCACCTTTGATTCTAGGGATGTTCCTCGAAGTTCTAGGGGTAGGCCTTCAAGAGGAGAAGTGGATGCAATAGCAGAATCTCTGGAATCAAGAGGAGAGAGCCAGCAGCAAGGTACCTAAGATAATGTAGCTGGAGCTGTTGAACCTAAGGTTGATGGATGCTACACTTTCGCCTAGTTTAGAAAGGCAAAAGCACCCATCTATGATGGAAAATTGGATCCTCTTGCGGTTGAACGATGGATTAAAAAGATAGAAAGGATTTTCAAAGTCGAAGAGGTTTCTGAGGAGAAAAAGGTTGACTTTGCTATGCATTATTTAGAAGGTGAAACTGAGTACTGGTGGGAGGGAATGAGGTCAGCCTTTGGAGACGAAGATAGTATGATTCATTAGGACTTCAAGGAGACCTTTAATGCTTAATTCTTCCTGCAATCTTTCCAAGCGCAGATGAAGCATGAATTTCTACACATATCCCAAGGTGACTCGACTGTTATGGAGTATGCAGGCATTTTCGACTGGATGAGTAGATTTGCGGGACAGCTAGTAGCCGATGAAGGGGAAAAGGTTGAGCACTTCATGAGAGGACTCCGGCCCGAGATTCGTTTTACACGTGTGTCTCTTTCATTGCCTACTTATAAGGATGTGCTGGAATGAGCAATCAAGATTGAACGAGAGCTTTCTATCAATAGTACACATGGTGCTTCATTGCATAATAGGTCAAAGTTCACACATTTTCAAGAAAATCAAGCAAGTGGTAACACCAAGCAATAGACCATTAGTAATCGTGGAAAGGGAAAGAGTCAGGTTATTTGGGGCCTTTGCCTATGTGTGGGAAACATCATGGAGGCCTTTGTTGCCGCAAGACATGAGCGTGCTTTATTTGTGAAAAAACGGGACACATGGCACGTGATTGTTCCACTCAGAAGAGTGTACCTATAGATAATAGGGTATGTTTTGTTTATGTTCAGCTTGGACATATAACAAGTACTTGTTCTATGAGGAAGACAAGATCTTCAGCGCCTCAAGATAGTTAGCAAAAGCAGAAGATGACATGGAAAGATCTTGCTATGACAGAAGATGATGCCGCAACTTCTAACACCATTGTTGCAGATATTATTTCACTTGCTTCGCGGTGTGCTTGTGCATTATTCGACTCCGGTGCTACGCATTCCTTTATTTCTATGGAATTTGCAAGAAACTTGATATACTGCCTGCCCTTTTGATTATGAGTTGCGTGTTGATACTTCTACCGATGACTTCTTAATTGCTAATTGTGTACAAGAGGTGTTAGCTCCAGATTAATAATGTGGAAATGCCTGGATACTTATCCCGTATGCCCTGTGGTGTAACTTTTGTCTCGAGTAATCACGGCTCTCCTGCCCTGCGGCTATGCACTTCCTCACTTTTGAAACAAAAAGAAAAGCTCCCCCTATAAAAAGTTTTCCAGTCGAGTTTTGAAAGACGCCGCTTCCAATTGACCATTTGATCAAGATTGGAATGATAAACACATGTTTGCAGTTTGCACTAAAGAGTTAAAAGTGAAATCCGTTCCCATAATAATGTGAAATATGTATATGCCTTGATGAAAAAGGGACAACATTATGCTATTTCGCCGTATTGCCTCACTTAGAGAAAGGTGATTGAACATTAATTGATATCTCTATTAACATGAACTTTAGATGATGTTGACTTCGAATGAACCACATGGTCAAGATTCTGCTCATCTCCTCAGATCTCGCGTTACAATTTTCAACGTGACCATATATAAGTCACACCTGTTTGCAGCTGCGTTTTCTGAGTCAATCTGACCTGCTTTGTTGTCGCGACCCTAAAAAAAATAATTAGTTAGGCTAATGGATTATTAGGTCAATGAAATTAACTAACATAACACGGATTCTTCCAAGCCCTATCAAATCGCAAATTAAATTTCACTGAAATGATTTATAAACTGGAGTTGCCACTAATCATTATTGGTAGGTTGATTAGAAACCTAAGTAAAACGGTGAGAGAACCATTTTACTTATGCGAATCAGAGATTGTGGATTCGGGGATTTAATTACACTAGTTAATCAAAACTAATGCACTTTCGGTACCAATTTCATGCAGAGGTCTTTTGATTAGTTTATGTGACTTGAGTTTTTTTAAAAATTTTCTCTTTTATTAAATGTGATACTAATGCAACCTAACATATGACATATGAAGTGCAATAACATAAAAGATGAGGTAGCATTTATGCATGAATGACATGTACGAATGACATGGCAAGATGACGTGGCATTTATGCATGGATGACATGTAAGAATGACATTGCAAGATGACGTGCAATTATGTAAAATGTAGTTTTTATGGATTTTTGATTTTTTTTTAAAAGAGGCTATCCTATTCTCGGCGACCAATTTTCTGGATATGGTAAAAATCAGTCAGTCGATCGATCGACACTCAATCCATCAATCAGTCAATCAATCAATCAATCAATCAATCAATCAATCTACCAATTAACATTCAAACAGAATCACGACCGCCAACATCCCGACCATCATATTTTTTTTTTTCGAAATTTCCCAAAAAATTTCACGTCTCGAATTAAAAATTGGATTTTCGGAGATAGCAAATCAGACCTAAACGGTGATAGGTCAAATTAGCTATATCCGAGATTTTCTTGACAAAATTATGTTCCGACGATTCTGAAAAAAAAAAGCTGTTATCTTAAATTTCCAGAAAAAATGATTCGCGTTTTGTTTAATATCGGCATCAATGCAGAACGATGTCAGAGCATTCCACGATTCTTAAGACATGCATAATATGGCATCTTTGACGAAATCAACATGCTAATCATCCGAGCACAGCGAACAAACCATAGAAAAATAACATTAAATCATCCCAAACAAACATGCTCGGATTGACGTATAATGTATTTGAAGTTACCTTAGTCCGCGGGATAAAAATGAGGCTGATTTGGGACGAGAAACTCACCGGCCAGCAGCTTCAGAGGGATTAAGCGGAAGACCAAGGACGGTGGCGGTGCACGACTAGGTTGAAGTTGCACTAAATTTTGAACACCTTACAAACTACTTGGATGAAAAGATTCAGATCTTCGACCCAAGAAAATGCTTCTTTCGAACCGATTTGTGAAAGACCGCTTCAATTAATCTATCACAACAAGTAGCATGGTTAGACCTCAAAATAATGTGAAACAAAAGCTGGATGACTTCAGGCCAGAGTTGGTCAATAGCCTCTGGAGCTGATTGGAGGCGGCTGCTATCTCGACTCAAAACGACTGTAAGGCAAGTTTGGTGGTCACGGATTGAAATAGATGAGTTGTTGGTATAGCGACTGAGCACGGCGGATGGCGACGCGGCTGCCTTCGTCCGAGGGTCGTCATTGATAGAGGTGCGGCGGACGTGAAAGGGGGGAAGAAGGAAATCGCTAGAGATAAAGAGAGAGAGAGAGAGAGAGAGAGAGCATGTGTATATTTTTCGAAAAATTATGTCGTTCCCTCTAAAATTCTAAATCTGTTTTCCCTTAAATCCTAGGCTAATGTGAGATATATATAGACTAAGAAAGGCCTTGAACCGTAGGGTTTATTTTTTACTATCGGATTCGAGAAATAATAGTCGTTGGATTGAAGTTTCTATCCTTGGTGGGCTCGGGTGCTCAAAATTTCGGCAATAATAGCGGAGCATATGGCTTGGCAGAAATTCTCCCATTCATGGGTTTATTTGCACGAATTCAGGGTCTTATCGGGCTTTAACTAATTAAATGGATAATTAGTTGAAAGCCTTGCATTTAAAAGACCTAAACTGGACTGAATTAAACTCGAATGAAGTCCAAACCCATATAAATTCGCCCATCCCCTCTTGTGGTCGAAAATTTCGTATTGATATTAAATTATGCTCAATTGACTCGCCTTTGACCCTAATGCAAATGGAATGACTAACAGAAAATAAATATGTAATGCATGAGAATTTATTTTTTTGCAAGAGTTATGAAAAATTCTTATTTTATTTTATAAAAGAATTTTCTAAAAAATCAAAATTTAAGTGTCAAACAATTATTTACCTTGCTTTGAAAGATGAACCTTAAGTGCAAGCATGATCGAACCTAGTCACGTTAACATGAAGGCATTTTGTCTTAACTCCTGAATTGGTGGTAAATTTGAAGACTGAAGCAAATATTCTCGCGCGCGACTTTCCTTTGCGAGAATGTATTCATGTTGTCTTAATTTAAGAGTAAAGAAGCCTGGTCATTTGACTTGAGATAATGTGAAAATTTGCTTTTTTGTTTTGCCTATTATTCATTAGTAGTCATTCTGATGGGTAAATTTTCACTTGTTAGGTTAACAAATTGTTGGGACTGACCGGAAATAATGGTCTTAGCATTTTGTGCTGCATTTTAAATTCGGAAAATATCAAAAAAGGACCTGAACAGCTTTGATTTTCTCAAAAAAAGATTTCAAAGTTTTTTTTTGTTTCAAAAAAGGGCTTGATGAAAGGGCATTTTTGTCTTTTAATATTTTAATTTTAATTTCATTTTCATTTTTTGTTTTTCTCTTTGCATTTTTGTTTCTTTTTTCCATTCCCCTTTTCCTTTTTCTTTGGCTTTCCCTCCTCCTCCGCCTCCTCCCCGACCCCCCTCCTCCTCCTCCTCCTCCTCCTCCTCCAAGCACAAGCCATCCGCGTTCACTGCCGCCACCTCCTCACCCACCTCTAGATTGGCACCCTCGACTCCAAGCCGGCAAGGGTCTTGGCGTCCCCGACGAGACAACACAAGGGCGACGTTGCCACTGCCGCAGCCACGGTCTGGTGTCTTCTTCTTCGACCACACTGGAGATCGAGCTATCGCAGCCACTACTGAAGGCCCTTCTCGACTACGCACGGGTCAGCGAGTACGACTCGAAGCTGGCCTCCAAAACGCTGGCTCAACTAAGGGAATCGGCGTCCGAGCATAGAGATCTGGCGAAGAGAGTGCCTTTCTACTTCTTCGAGGCCCTCCACTGTTGGCTCTCCTTGGAAGGTATCCCAATCACGTCATCAACGTCGCTGGAAGAGTTCACACTCTCGTACAGAGCCTTTAACGATGCTTGTCGCTACTCGAAGTTCAGCCACTTGACCGCAAACCAAGCAATCCTCGAAGCCACCGAGAAGGCCAGCAAGATTCACATCGTCGACTTTGGGATAGTTCAGGGAGTCCAATGGGCGGCTCTCTTGCAAGCCCTCGCCACCCGCTCTACTGGAAAGCCCGACTGAATATGGATCTCGGGCATCTCCTCGCCCTCGCCCGCCCTCGCCCTCGCGTGCAAGCCCCGCGTTGTCGAAGCCCGCCGTCAATCTTCTGAACCTGAGCGTGGCTATCGCTATCTTTCCGTCCATCCGCTCAAGGCCTCGCGCCCACCCTCGTCAAGCTCCTCGATTTCGGCTCTCTCGAGGTCAAAGAAAAGGCCGTCCAATTTGGAGGCGGGTAAGGAGGCGGCGGCAGTGAACGTGGACGGCTTGTGCTTGGAGGGGAGAGTTGGACTAGGAGGGTCGGAGAGTCGGAGGGAGGGAGGCTGACGTTGAGGAGGCGGAGGGAAAGCCAAAGAAAAAGGAACTGGGAAATGGAAAAAAAGAAACCAAACAGAAAAATAAAAAGAAATGAAAATGAAATTAAAATATTAAAAGATAAAAATACACTTTTTTTCAGGCCCTTCTTTGAAATAAAATTTACTTCAGGCCATTCTTTGAGAAAACCAAAAGTGTTCAGGCCCTTGTTTGGTATTTTCCTTTTCAAATTCGATGTTGCTTAATTTTGGCGCGTCATGATGATTTGGTCGTGCCTTTGAATATGGAAATAACGATTTGTTGAAACTGTTTTCTCTTATATCTCGAGTTTGAAAGAGTAAGAGAAATGGATGAGAAATCCATAATTGATTGATATGCTCACTACGGCTCCAGGTTAATGACGATCTGAGCATAGACTGCACAATCCCTAACGCCCTGATGATGAATTCTCGACCTTCAACACTAGGATAGGACAGGTGATCTTGACCCACTATAGCAACCGGCTTCAGCTATTGGGCTGTGGCTCAACAATATGGTGGAGTGCCATATGCTTCGGACATTACACCATGTAGGCTAGGGGCCCGGGCCTGCAGCTCAGTCCATGGCTACACAAATGCAAGGTTTCAACCCACCGACCGTGCCTTTCCAGATGGGACTTGGAATGATGCATGGTCCGAGCCACCTTGGTTTGCTGCATTCACGGGTTCGACCTCGAGCCCCTTCGTCGTCCCTAGGCTCGCTGTCACGCTCCGAACCCGGCGAGCACGCGAGCATCCCACTTTCGCCGTTAACTTTAATGAACTCATAGAATCCAACAACCAATAACATAAAACTCTATATGAAGCATGCATGCGAAAGCGAAGCCAAACCCCATAAAAATAAAGCAACACATGATGACTTAGGACAAAGGGGTACACTTTTCATAAAGGTCAATCATACTTCAGAGGTTACAACTCTAACTTCCCAAGTATATCATTTACTCCCTAAGGTCACAAAAGAGTAATCTTTATGTTCCTCCAATGACTTCTTCAAATGTCAATCCATGGCTAACTCGGTTTATTTCGTCTGAGACCTGAAAAATGTTATCCCACGACGGGGTGAGATATATAATCTCAGTAAGTCAAACCTAACCTTAAATTAGGCTGCCAGTACCTCCAAACAATTTTGGAAAGCGTGAGTATTTTGGTATTAAAAACATTGGCATGCTTAAAACATGGTACTTGTCAAAACTTGACATTTCAATACTACAAATTGAATCGACTCAGTCACAAATCATGGCAAAAATCTGAGTTTCGTACGATGGCAGGGTTTTCAATCAAAAGCAAGCACTCGACGTCATCTCAAAAACATGAGGCAACTTTCACTTCTTTTTCAAAAGTATCATTCATTGAAATTTTCAGAAATTCTTTTCTATCACGCCCCTTTCTAGGTCATTTTCAAATTATGAGGTAAATTTCCAAACATGAGGCATGAACAATTTTTCACAAAATCATTCTTGATTTTTTTGAAAAACAGATCTTTCCATATCCGCCCATCCCGGGCCGCCCACTTTGGGGCTGCGAGTTGATTCGGTCTTCATATGACCCGTCGGTCCATATGAGACTATCGTGTTCAGACCTAGAGATGATGCGGTCGCCATACGACTCTCGATGCCCATTTTCAATCGAGATAAATCGTGTCAGTATGAGATTCTCTAGCCGCACGACCTCAGGTCAAATAGGAGTAACTCCCTCCCAATACGTTGGCCAAAATATAATTTTTCAGCGATCCCACACGCCAGTGCACTTATAATTTTTCCCGGCAATCCCACCCGCCAGTGCACATATCATTTCCTTGGCGATCCCACACGCCATTTTATTCATAAAAATTTCAATTATAGAAGGCCTTATATTTTCATTTAAAGAAAACAATTCATGCCTCAAAATTTATCATTCAAGAACAACTCATGAAATCAAGCAATTCATCGCCTACTCGAGACATTCCTTTCAAACGTTCGTTATTGGACACAACATGTTTCAAGTAATAACTTTCTCAGTCAAGCACGTATAAATTCAAGTAAGGCCTCGGGCAATTCAATGGTTACGGTCAATTCATAATTTCAAGCTTGACTCAAAATCACATTTTTCACAACTTTCAAACTTGGCTTTCCTTTCAATCAAAACTTTTGGCTTCTCATCTCACATGCTCAAATAGCCATTAAGGCACACATTCATGGTCAATTAGGGCTTCCTAAGCAATCGGTTTTCAATCAAACATGCCAAGGAATGCCAACTCACAAAATTGGACAGATTTGGACTCCCTTGCGCCTCTCACAAAATCAGGCCATGAAATTATTCAATCCAACTCAAAACTCCTTCCTTTAGTAACATAACATTCTAATAAAGGTTTAGGCATAACTTACCTCGAGCTTAGGCCAAACAATTCCATAAAACGATCGAAAAAACGTCGCGGCACCAAGCTATCCACTTTTGGCCTTCCACGACCTGGTTTAGCCTCACGAAAATTGACATTTTTCTACATATGTTTTGAGGAAACAAATTCTAGGATCTTTTTCTTCAATATCTTACGTACGTATGAGCGAAAAGGAAGCTCAATTTGGATATCGAACGACCTAGAACAAGCCATTTTAAAATCAGTGCCCGCTAGGAACATATTTACACGGCTCTCGATTTTCACCTCAAAATCAGCCCTTCAAACACTTTCTATTCAATCACAATTCATCTATGATAACTTAACACCCTAACGAATGGTTAGAAGTCAACTTACCATAAACCAAGCAAATGAAATCCCACAATTTGCAGCCACCATTCTCAATTCCAAGCACAAATCGGTGCATGGCAGTTTTCTGTCCTAGGGATTTCACAAAACCAGCCATCAAAACTCATCAAAACTCCATTCCAATTCCATATACCTCAAGCCATCACATATTCCTATGTCTTATAGTGGCTTACCAAAAGTTTTGGATCAAGATGACGCCTTGAGAGTCTTTAAAAGCTCTCGATTCCTTCGCCGGTTGAAGAAGATAGATTATGTCCTAAGGAGATTATCCAAGTTTAACGGTAAAAACCCATCTAAAATTCAACCAATTCTCAATATTCACTTTCTAAACCTTTGTACTATATGTTAAGAGAGTTTCACCGAAGATTTGAAGCCAAAAGAGTTCATAAAGCCGGCAAAAAGTTGCTCCTCCTCAAACTGGATTTGAATATGACCCGTCCTGACCTTTGCCCATTTAAACTGCTCTATGGGAAAAATGGATGGACCAAATAAGGCTTATAATACCTTGTTAGAACGGCAAGAGGATAGGTTTCTAATGGCTGTGGAATCAGCTCAACTAATACCGGATGAAGAAGTTATGATCTGAAGAGTGGAGGTGGTCAGAGCTGGGCATGAGAGAGAGAAGGAAGAAGAAAGAAGAAGAAGAGAAAATGAAGGAGAGAGAGAGGTGGTCAGTCACTTGAGGGGAAGGAAGAGAAGGTTTTGACTTCAACTCTCTCTTGGTCAACTCCTTTGAATGGTAGGTAAAAAGGTAGCAATTATTACTAAACACCCAACGATTGACACTTGTCCTTAGTTGATAAAAAATCTTGGTAATCCAATAACACTAATATCCCTCCCATTTTCGGCACATGGGCAATATGGCAAAAGACTAAGACGCCTTTAATCACTTCTCAAGGCAAGGTTAATCTTCCAAGGGCAAACTAGTAATTTCACACTCTGATTGAAATTTCACTTTTTCAATTTAAATTGCCCTCGATGAGGCGACGTCCATTCCTTTTCAAATGTTGGAATTTCTCATCGTCCAATACCCAATCTTGAGGTCCAATCTCATGTTGAGCTCTCGTCGACTGTGATTCCAATTTATCTCAAACTGACAGGCGACTATTGCAGGCACTACGCGTATCGACCTTAGCATTTGTCAAGTCGTGGCGACTTTGGTTATCATGTGATTGCGAGGGTTTATCACTAGTTTCTGCGGTCCTGATCATCGGAATCCGATTTAGGAAATTTTCGCAAATTATACATTGGTTAAGCAGAATCACCTGCGTTCCAACCGTATAACGCTAGCAAAGAATCCCATGATCATTCCTAGATCGATCCTTGCTGGCCCAAAATATCCCCTCGATAATCCTTATGATCAAAGCGATATTTCTTATTCGAATTTTCTAGGTCCACGTACCCGACTCCGCGTTAGTCTTTTCCTTTTGGTCAGTTAACTCCAAAGTGACCTGCTCCGAGCGAGATACAATTAAAATACCTTGATCGATATCTTTCTATTCAATAGCCTTGAGAGGGGTCGAAATTCGAAATGTCACACTCGCCCAGCCAGGGGTAGGCTTAGCCAAGCCTAATTTGGGGTTGGTCGAGCTCGACCACCTTCGGCACCAACTGTCAGTGAGATTTGACTTTGTCGTGAGCCTTCAACCGACTGGAGGCAGTAGCCGACGCCATGGTTGTTCATCTTTGATTTTTTTTTCTTGACTTCATCTTCTCTGTTCATCAGGAAGAAGATGAACAAACAAAATAATAAAATGAAATGAAATAAACAAAAAATTTCAAACAAAATATTAAAAAAAAATTACCCCATGAGCATTGGTTGGATTCACGTTAGCATTGGTTGGTCAAAATTGATTGGATCCACTAAATTGACATAAATAATAATAATAATAAAAGATGTAGGATTGAATAGGCACCAAAAAAAGGTTTAGGATTAACTTGACATAAATGTAATATGTTTAAGACTGAACTGACAAATTAAAAAGTCTAGAAATGAACTAACAAATTACAATCGGTTTAGGACTTTTTTTTTGTCAATTTCCCCCCTACACATGTGCTTTAGCTTCTCTGTCGAGCTTAATTGATGCACCACCTCTATGGCAAGGTTGCAAACATATGTCACCTTTTTTGGGTGAGGGACTACGTCAAAACCTACGGTCAGTTCAATCTTAAAATTTTCAATTTGACTAATTTAGTTATAAACCTTTTGTCTATAATTTAGTCATAAACATTTTGTCTATTTGCCAATGTATTTCTTTCGATTAATTTTGGTTGAAAATCACTAATGTGACTGTTGAGTCAGCACCTGACTTTGTTTTGGATGACGAGAGGCTACTCAATTGATGGAAACTGAAACAACAAGCATAGAGTGAGAAAATGAATCCCCTTCTAAAAAGAAGGGATTTATTTTCCCTTCACATCCAAGTGAGAACTCTATGTATCTCGATGTCTATCTCCTATCTTTCATCAATTTTTTTTTCTTATTTTTAATAATCTTCATTTTTTCCGTGAATATTTTCTATCATGTCTAGGTTATCAGAAAACACCACTATACGTAGTATTTTACAAATGTGATTATATAATTCCTTCCTTATTATTATTACTTTTTGCTATCCATGTTACCATGTTGGATTACAAAATAAATAAAGAAGATGGGGATTCCAGCTTGTTAGTCGCTACATGTCATTTAAAATGATACAAGCTGCCTAATCTACTTGTTTTCAACCCAAACAAATACCAGCAAATGAATTGCTATATCCAAAATTGAATTTCCTAATAACACTTCTACGGATAAGAATATTTTAGTGAAATAAACATACTCTTAATTCGCAGGCGTGTCTCAATTTCAATGGGTAGGTTTTTTTATTATTGTTATTTGAACCAAAACTTGGATAGACATATTGAAGTAATGTATTTTGAGTAGTCCGTATATAAAGCTTCATAACACAAACTGAATGGTTTAGATCGGGTTCTGGTCCGCGCCTCCCAAGTTTTTTTCCCCACCTCTATTGCCAAAAATGTTGGTTCTTTAAAGTTACTAGTTACTATACAAATTATTAATTACAATTTGTTATAGTTACCATTCTTTCAGGTTTCTCTAAGGTCGTTTATCTCAAACTGCCAGCTAATTTTGAAAGTTGTAGCTCTATGCCACATATTCAACAAGCATCAGAAAGTTCCAGTTTTGGTTTTCTAAATTTGTAAAGGCAACTAGTGCACGATATCCTTGGCAACAAAACAATTGACGTTTCTAGCATATATGAAGGGAAAAATACGATTAAAGAAAGATTTAGTAGATAGAAAGTTCTTATTTTCCTCGTTGATGTAAATCAACTAATGGCATTCACAGGAAATAGAGAATCGTTTGGTTTAGGAAGTAGAACTGTGGTTACAACGAGAGATCAAAAGCTTCTTTTTTTTTTTTGTTTAATGGAATAATTTGAATTATGAAGTTAAAGAGCCTAATAGTCTAGAATCTTCACAATTTTTTTGGCAAACATGCCTTTAAAACCAACTCTCCTGCAAGTGACTTCCTTAGTCAATCTAAGAATGTTACTGCAAAAAACTGAGGGGCTTCTTTTGACTATTGAAGCGACACAGGATTATCTTTATACCAAAAGGAAAAGCAATGGGGGACAACACATTTTGAAAGATGGAGAAATCATCTTCATGATGATGTCTAGAAGAAGTTAATGTTAGTTTTTTTTTTTTTTTGGGTGCAATGTTAATGTTGGCATTGTATAGCAAGCAGAGCAAATATTTCCTAAACATGACATGCTTTCTAGTGGGAGAAAAGAAGAGATATGCAACTTAATGAATGAGATGACTATGAATTGCTTCCAGATGGGGTGATTGATCTCCTACTTTTAATGTGCTTAGTAAAGAATAAATTATGGATGCATGACTAGCTGAACGACTTAGGTATGAGCGGGTGTGGAATGATAAAAGAAGCATTGCATATGATGATCAAAAAGAAGGTAAGGCTAAGAGAAACACCTTGCAAATTTTTCATCGCACAAATGTGCCTACATTTCTTTTGTCCTACTTAGTTTGTACGTAAAAAGAAGCCCTCATTTGAACTTACTCTATTTTTGTGAATAGGAATGCAGTTGCGCATCACTTTGGGCCATCATTCCCAAAGTGATGCGCCACATCGGTACCCGGATGTGGTGATAAATGAGCAAGGGTCCTTACACTTCCGTGGGCGAGTGTGGGAGGCAAGAAAAGCCCAGGGGGTAGGAATTAGATTGGGGAGTTGGAACGTAGGAACCTTAACGGGTAAATTGAGGGAATTGACAGATACTTTTGCTAGAAAAAAAGTGAATATTGCTTGCCTGCAAGAAACTAAATGGAAAGGAGAGAAGGCTAAGGAAGTGGATGGCACCGGATTCAAGCTATGGTATACAAGTACAACAAAGAGTATAAATGGAATTGAGATTCTGATCGATAAAAATTTCAAGGATGGAGCGGTTGATGTTAAAAGAATAGAAGATAGGATTATTTTAGTTAAGCTAGTAGTGGGGGATTTGATTTTGAATATCCTTAGTGTGTATGCCCCTCAAGTTGGACTGCAAGCGTTCGAGAAGAGTAGATTTTGAAAAAATCTGGAAGAGATTTTAAGGCGGATACCACACGAGGAGAATGTATTCATAGGAGGAGATCTAAATGGACATGTCGGTCAGAGTAGTGAAGGTTTTGACAGAGTTCATGGAGGTTTTGGATATGATACTAGAAATGAGGTTGGCGAAAACATCTTGAGTGTGGCAATATCTTATGATTTGATGTTGGCAAATACTTTTTTTAGGAAAAGAGAATCACATCTGATCACTTTTCACAACGGTCAAAATTGTAGCCAGATTGATTTTTTTCTTGCCAGGAGAAAGGATAGAGCTTCGTATGTAGATTGTAAGGTATACCCTGGTGAATATGTAGTTACACAACATAAGTTGGTGGTCTTAGAAGTTTGGTATAACAAAGTACAGAAGATGAAGAGAAGTGCGCAGCACCTTAGAGTAAGATGGTGGAAGTTACACGAGGAGAAACAAACAGAATTCAAGGAAAGAATGCTACAGGAAGGATCGTGGCAACTAGAGGGCGAAGTAAATATGATGTGAAAAGAAATGTCTAATTGCATTCAGATAGTGACAAAAGGGGTGTTAAAGGAAAGTAGAGGGAATAGACATCAAACAAAAGAAACCTGGTGATGGAATGAAGAGGTGCAGGAGGTAATTAAGCAGAAGAATGAGTGTTTCAGATGCCTACATAAATGTCTTAATAAAGAGAATTTACAAAAATGTATATTGGCGAGAAAAAGTGCCAAGAAAGCTGTACGAGAGGTCAGAGGCAAGGTTTTCACCGATATGTACGACAAACTTGGGAGCAAAGAAGGAGAAAAAGACATCTATAGACTTGCAAAATCAAGAGACAAGAAAAGTAAAGACTTGACACAGGTTAAATGTATCAAGGATGAAAATCAAACACCCTTGATAAGAGATGAATACGTCAAGGGCAGGTGGATGAGTTATTTTAACAAACTTTTTAATGGGGAGAGCGATAGAAGTGAGGTGAATTTGGAAGATGCTTCTGATGATTCAAATAGAAGGTTTGTGCGTAGAATTAAATCACGAGAAGTTAGGGAGGCATTAAAAAAATGAAGACTAGTAAAGCCTTGGGACCCGATGGTATTCCTATTGAAATGTGGAGATGCTTAGGGGATGTAGCAATAAGTTGGTTGACTAGTCTTTTTAACAAGATCCTCCATACTAATAAGATGCCTGATGAATGGAGGAAGAGTAGACTTGTGCCTATATACAAGAACAAGGGGGATATCCAGAATTATTCTAATTATAGAGGCATCAAACTTATGAGCCATACAATGAAACTGTGGGAGAGAGTTATTAAGTATCGTTTAAGAATAGAGACCAAGATTTCTGTCAATCAATTTGGATTTATGCCAGGACGATCTACCATGGAGGCTATTTTCTTAATACGACCGTTGATGGAAAGATATCGAGAAAGAAAGAAGGACCTCTATATGGTGTTTATTGATCTCGAGAAAGCGTATGATAGGGTTCCAAGAAAGGTTTTGTGGTGGATTCTTGAGAAGAAAAAAGTACCTTCAAAGTATGTTGAGGCAATCAAGGACATGTATAACGATGCTGCTACATGTGTGAAGGCTTGTAATAACACATCAAGTTATTTTCCAATCACAGTATGCTTACACCAAGGTTCTGCTTTGAGCCCTTACCTTTTTGTCCTGGTTATGGATGAGCTAACAAAAAATATTCAAGATGAGGTGCCGTGGTGTATGCTATTTGCAGACGATATCGTGCTTATTGATGAGACTAGGGCTGGGGTTAACGCTAAGTTAGAAGTATGGAGAAGCACGTTGGAGTCTAAAGGATTTACGCTAAGTCAAAGTAAGACGGAATACTTGAAGTGTGAGTTTGACACGGCAGGAATATGGGATCAAGAAATCGTAAATATGCTCGGACAGGATGTACCCAAAAAAGATACATTTAGATATCTAGGATCAATATTGCAAAAGGAGGGAGAGATTGATGAGGATGTAAGTCATAAAATCAGAGCAAGTTGGATGAAATGGCACAGTGCATCGAGATTTTTGTGTGATCACAAAATTCCTCTTAGGTTAAAAGAAAAATTTTATAGAACAGCAGTCAGACATGCCATGTTATATGAAGCTGAATGTTGGCCAACACAAAGAAAACATGAGCATAAAATGGGAGTAGCGGAAATGAGGATGTTAAGGTGGATGTGTGGTCATATGAGGATAGATAAGATAAGGAATGAAGAGATTCAACGAAAAGTTGGAGTAGAACCGGTGGCGGAAAAGATGAGAGAGCATAGATTGAGATGGTTTGAGCATTTTTCCGAAGACCCTTAGATGCATCGGTACAAACAGAAGTTTGCTATCGAGAGCATAACACGAAAAAAGCAAGAGGTCGGCCGAAACTTACTTGGGGGAAAGCAGTAAAACAAGATTTAATGGAATGAGAAATAGATTGGCGTACGGTTTATCTTAGGACGGAGTAAAAGGATCTATTAGTATTGTGGAGGGGTAGTGTATAGATAGATAGATATATATATATATATACTTATTTATTTTTACACATTTATCTCTTTTCGCTCCCTTGATTCTATTTTTATTTTTATGATTCTTTGAGGTTCATCGATCGCCGACCCCAACTAGTTTGGGATAAATGTGTTATTAATGTTGATGTTGAATGCAGTTGTACTGGTAAAAAGATTGGGGGTAGCTGAAATTAAAGTCATGAAAAGACTATTTAGACCAGAAAACATGGTGAAATTAGATTGTCAAACGGTCCTCTTCACTAAAATCTCTACATATTGATTCTGTCCTCTTTCTTCTGATTGTCTATATGTTTGTAGTTTTGCGCACGACAACTACAAAGATGAAAAGTAGACGCAATATTCATATCCCGTGTCTCAACTTTTGACATGACTAACATACCATATATCCATACGAATTGCGGTACATAGAGAAAAATTAGTTTTCATCAGTCATCCATCCCCACTAATTGAGCACAAGTAGTGAGCCTTCGTATCCTTAGGTATGGAAGACAGAACAATGGGATAACCTTGTCCCCCTTTCTCTATTACTAAAAGTTAATTTTGAAAAAGTCGATAGATATGGGCAAGGTAAAACATTTCGATTTTAGCAACAACGCAGAAGTTACATAATATTGCAGGGTTACATTAGATAGTGAAAAAAGATTAGTAACTGCTAGATAGATAAGAAAAAGGAGTTGGAATGCATACTAACCGCTGCTGTGAAATCGGCAACATGGAATGCGTATCTTTCATAAAGAAAGGTCGAGCATATATAGGCTGATTTCCTATAGAAAGAACTCAAATTGAACTGCCCAAGATTGAGGTAGAGTCTGTGCTGCGAAATGGGTTCCGCGAGCACAAGCGTTCATATTATAGAAGAAACGAAAAAGGTTAGTGCTTTTATTTTAGCATTCTCACTAGTTTTTTTTTTTAATTTCTAGCAGTTTGAAAGCACTTTCCTCAAATTTTTTTCTGGACATGTTGTTTGGATCTAGATCGCCTGACATTGGTGTTTTCGTGATATGCTTACCATACACAAATCAGGCTATCCAAATGAAAATGGATGGCTAAGAATGTGCCATGTCATTTGTTGACGGGAGGAAAAAAATTGGGCAAGAATTTTTTTGGTTTTGAAAAATTTTGAATCTAAATCCTCTCTCAAATCACATCGTTCATTTTCATTTGTACGGCTTGATTTGATTAATGGTAAGCATGTCACGAAAACCCAATGTCAGGTAATCCAAATCCACGTCATCTAAAGGTTTCTCGCATTCGCACGGGCTACTGACATGATGATATCTACAAAATCTATCTAAAAAGGTGTCTTCGACCAGTTGAAAGGTGCTCTCAGTATACCGCCGTATGCACCCAAACATTAGACCAATTGTGTCTAGCCCAATAGTTTCTAGATTGTCGTTGTCATAATGTTGATCCGCTTCTATGACTACAACATATGCCTAACTCCGAATACGCGCATTGGAACTCTTCGCTCGATGTCTTGGGTTGCTATGTTGTAAACCGTTGTTTGGTTGGGCGGTGGCTTATTTATTTCTAGCACTCCCCTTACTAGATGTTTTCCTTTAGGGCTTTTTCGTGGCGAGATTCTCAGTACACACGCGTACATACATATATGTATGTGTGTGTATATATATATGTTGGGTTTTTTTTTTTCCAGCTTTCTCGGGAAAGAGTATTCATTCCCTTACTATGTCAGTAAGATATGGGGGTGGGTGTGTGTGCATGTGTGTATATACAAGAAGATAAAAATATAGAAAAAAGAATGCAGTGAGAGATCTATTATAGGTAGCCAGTCTTTACTTAACTTGACCAAAGCAATGCCCAAACAATTCCATGTATTTCTTGGTTGGACCAACCCACTGGCAATTTTCGTCTCCCTGAATTAGGAGAGCAAGGGAGCTACGCTACCTTCTGGCTAGCTCGTGCAATCAAAACAATAAATAAAAATTTAGTTTAATGAGGCTCACCGGAAACCTTCACCTTCGTCTCCATACTAATCAGGCCGGCCGACCATGAAGGGATATTACGAACTTCTTACTAGTAATACTAGGTTATATATGATCCTAATCAGTGATCATATATTTTCATATTCTGGATCCTTATGTGCTTTTTTTATACTAGCAACGGCAAATCCATTAGTAAACATGAGCTGCTATTGTTCATCCGATTGGATGTCAATCTGAAAGATGAATAGGCAAGCGGAAAAGAAAAAGTTAATATCATGAAAAACCCCAAACTAGTACATCTATGATAAATTTTCTCTAAATTATTTTTTTAACAACGAAAAACCCCAAACTATTACAATTGTGACAAATTTACCCAAAACTATTTTTTTAACTACCAAAAACCCTCAACTGGTATACCCATGACAATTTACCTTAAATTAATTTTTTGACCAAGAAAAACCCTAAAATGGCATATTCGTGATAAATTTACTCTCCGTTAAGTTGTGGTAATACTATGAAAAATTTCAAATTGATGTACATGTGGCAAACAGAGGTTAAAATCCCCAAAATGATATACCGTTAATTGCCACGTGTCATAAATTTATCATTTTAACGGTTAAATTTAACGAAAATTAATAGAGAGTAAATTTATCGTATATGTACCAGTTTAGGATAAAATTGTCACAAGTGTATCAGCTTGGGATTTTTTGCGGTGTCAACCCGAAAAGAAAATATTGGATCAATTTCGCGAGGAAGCCGGAGGAAAGAGTACGAGAGAACAAGCCACAAGTTGGCTTGAATTATGTTTTCGGGCATATTTGTTCAATCCGGAGGCCATATATCTAAAAGACAATTTGAGGCATAAATATCAATAAAAGGATGTATTCATCCTCGTGCTCAAGGGCCAGAAAGGCCCAACTTTTAACTATATCTAACGAACATAGACTAATATCCAAACGAATCAATCTCCTTGGAGTTTATTTTATAGAAGAACTACTTAGCTAAATATTTTGGGGTTTATTTCATTGAAGAACTACTTAGGGACTTAATTTTTTGCTCGAATTGGAGTTTATTTTATTGAAGAACTAGTTAGAATTTTTTTTTTTTGTAATGCCCTCAGTGTTTGAAGGGAAAAAAAAAGGAAAGAAGGATCAATAGAGCATGCTATATATCAACCTATATGACATAAAGCTGGAATAAGGCAAAGAAGGGAAAGAAATATCAATAGAGCATGCTATATGAAACTATATGAACATTAAAGAGAGTACTTCGAGTACTTACCGATCTCGCTCGTCAACTATTGCCTCGTTTATGGTGGTATATTCCTCGTACCATTCAAAAATTTCCTATTACTCACACTGGCCTTGTACTAATGCAAAAAAAAAAAAACCAGAAAATTATTAACTGATGGTCGACCACATGCAAAGCAATATGTTTTAATAATTCTTACCTCTCTAATTCTAAACACATATGAAACAGGATACTTTGTATGTTGCCAAGCTGCGGCGCTTCGCTTGGCAACCTGACGAAGAGGGAAGAAATTGAAAGGGCTAAACCGATTGCATATTTGTATAATCTAGGTCAAATATATAATAGCAAGTTGAATTGGCTATTGGATTCCTAGCAATTACACCCCTAACTATTACATAATAGCAATACCTCTTTTGACAAAAAAAGAAAAAGAAGGCAATACCTCAAGTGATCTATAACCCAGAATTACCTTTGGGCACTAATCATCTCTCCCATGTAGTTTGCCATTTGCATCTCATTTTCGTAAGAGTAAACTACAGTAGACGCTCTCGACAGTGGCATACCTCTAAAAATAGGAAACTCCTCTTTACCGTGAAAACAAAAAGAGGAGATATATCTTAACGTGTATTTACAATTCCATCTTTCTACTTGCGATATCTTCGGTTCTCGTCGAGATCAGGTGCTCAGAAGGTGAAGGCGGAAAGTCGACCAGGTATGTGTTGCTTGATGTTTATCTTTATGTGTAGTTAATGCAAAACTAAGCAAGTCGAAAGTCATGACGATCCGTGTGAGGAAGCTGTGAATGAAACTAAGTAAGATGCGATTGCATTCGTTTTGCGCAAAAAAAAACTGATCTATAGCTAGCACGCGTGATAGACATAATAGGGCAATTTTTCAAATTTGCATTTAAAAAAATAATATTTACCAAATTAATATTTAAAAATATATATATACCAAATTGGGTGCCCCTCGATAATTGGGCCGCTGGTTGGGGCCCAAAACAAGGATTTGGGCCCCGCTCGGCAAACAAATTGAGGGCGGAGCCGAAATTTTTTTATTTTTTTTATTTTTTGTCAATGGATTCATCTTGAAAAATTACGCGAAATCAAAAAAAAAATCGTCCCAAACGAACACTCGAGCGATGAGATATACCATTTCCAAAATTTTAAAAACCCGAGTTGAATAATACTTTGAAAGTACAATCTCATCGCTCGGGTGTCCGTTTGGGACGATTTTTTTTTTTATTTCGGGTAATTTTTCAAGAAGAATCCATTGACAAAAAAAATAATATTAAAAAAAATTAAATTTCGGCCCCGCTCAGCAATTGGGCCGCTGAGCGAGGCCCAATCCTTATTTGGGCCCGAATCGGTAGCCCAATTGCCGATGGGGGGAGGGGAGCCACCCGCTTGGCAATTGGGCCGTCGAGCGGCACATAATATGATAAATATATTTTTTTAATACTAATTTGGTAAATAGTTTTTAAAAAAAATATTAATTTGGAAAAAAGCCCGACATAATATGCATAACCCAAAGAATCTAATTCTTTTTTCCAATAGGTAGCTTATTAAGATAATTAAGTGCATCCCTCAGAAGTTTCGACAGGAGGCTTACCAATTTTGGACGGTGCAAACTAAAGTAAATCAAATTTTATCGAATAACAATTGAGGACTTTGGTCAATATCTTTGAGATTATTACTCTTAGAAACTGAAATATGTTAATGAGTTCTCCCCTCTAGGATGTTTGCTCAGTTGCTACATCGTCATCATCCAAGAGTGGGTAGGTTAACCTCATGAGCAAGTCTACAACCCTATGTATTGTACATCTGATCGGGGTGATTCATCGTGATCGGATGATCTCGGTTATAAAAAGTTCAAGCTAGTTGTGCACGTGATCGGGGTGACTCATCGCGATCAGGTGATCGCGGTGGGTTGCTGTGCTAATCTCCCCCGATGAATAGTCGAGGTACACATAAGCTGGCCCGACACCTTAGTTATAAAAAAAAAAAAAAACATCATGAGTTTGACTTATGGCTTTGATTGTAGGAATCAAGAGACACTACATTAAGAATGATCGGGCGTGTAAAACCACAGGTGCATTGAAAATGGTTCAAACATACTTGCATTGTGCATTCCATTATTCTATGCTTCATAAATAAAGTTTAAGAAATTTATTGGGCTTCCCGCTTGAGTGCAAATTTTATATTTAGAGGTATGTCACTGTCGAGAGCGTCTACTTCAGTTTAACAATCTAAAATAAGAAACTTCTTTTATACGTCTGACATGCAAAATAGGAAACTTGAATTAAGACAAGTCTACCATGTAAGTACACATACTTACAATCCCATCTTTCTTCTTCTGATATTTTTGTCCTTGCCGAGGTAGGGTGCTCTAGAGGTGACGGCTAGAAGGGGAAAGCGGAAAGTCGGCCAGGTATATACTGCCTACTGTTGTATTATGTGCAGTTAAATTGAAACTTTTCATACAAGTAATGCACACTCACAACCCAAAGAACCTAATTCTTTTTCTCAATAGATAGTTTATTGAGATAATTAAGTGCACCCCTCCAGAGGTTTCGATATAAGATTTACCGATTTTGGATAGTGAAAATTGGAGTAAATCAATTTTTGCCAAATAGTAATTGAGGACTTTGGTTAATGTCTTTAAGATTATTACTCTTAAAAATTAAACTATGCTAATGAGTTCTCCCTTCTAGGATGCTTGCTCAATTCCTGCACCATTGTCGTCCAAATGTGGGTGAGGTTAGCCTCATGAGAAACCCGACAACTTATGCCTCGTACACCTAGTCAAGGTGATTCATCGTGATCGGATGATCTTAGTTGTGCACATAAATGTTATGGCTTTGATCGAAGGAATCAAGAGATATTACAAAACGAATTATCTGCCGTATAAAACCATAGATGCATTGAAAATGATTCGACTTGCTTTGCATTATGCATTCTATTCTTTTACACTTCATAAAGAAAGTTTAACACGTTTTTTTGGCTTCCTGCTTGAGTGCAGATTATATTTTTAGAGGTACGTCACAATCGAGGGCGTCTGCTTCAATTTAACATTCTAACATAGAGAACTTTTCTTTACCGTGAAAATAAAATCGGAAATCTCTCAAACGTGTAAAATAGAAAACTTGAATCGAGACAAGTCTAATGTGTATGTATGTCTATATACATACTTACAGTCCCATCTTTCTTATTGCGATATTTTTGGTCCTCATCGAGGTCGGCTGCTCTAGAGGTGAAGGCTAGAGGGGAAAGGTAGAAAATCTGACAGGTATGTGTTGCTTTCTATTGTATTATGTGTAGCTAATGAGAATTTTTTTCATATAAGTAATGCATACTAAACAAGTCGATCTGTGTGAGGAAGCTGCGAAACTAAGTAAGACGCGATTGTGTTAATTTTGCCGCGAAAAACTGATTTATAGCTAAAACGAGCGATAGACACAATATGCAAAATCAAAAGAACCTAATTCTTTTTCTCAATAGATAGCTTATTAAGATAATTAAGTGCATTCCTCTGGAGGTTTGGACAGGAGGTTTACCAATTTTAGATGGTGAAAATTGTAGTAAATCAAATTTTGTCGAATAGTAATCGAGGACTTCGGTGAATACCTTTGAGATTATTGCTCTTAGAAACTAAACTATGTTACTGAGTTTCCTTTCTAGGATGCTTGCGTGCTCAATTGCTGCATCATCGTCGTCCAAGTGTTACCCACGAAAAGAAATGCGCCGATAGGCTTATCCAACTGCACGAAGTTGAAAATAATGTAGAAATATTTCATACTAAAATAATGCGTCTATAAGATCAGTTTTATGCATCCATCCGAGAATCGAACCGGTAGTTCGGTTCTTGGATGGATTCATGGAACAAGTTCATAGTTATCATTTTGCAAAATCGATACCCGGCGGACAGTTCTCAGTCAAACCTTTGACCTAGCTCTTTGCATCTATTTGTTAGTATAATAAATCTTCATTGAAGCAGGAAAGGGAAAATGAAACAAAGAAGAAGAAAAGAGCCTTTTTGCCGGTGAATCGATTGCCTTCTCGTAGATCCGGGTCCACTGAACCAGGTTGGATTCTACTGTGGACTTTGTGGGTCCCACAAGGCTCCCCCAGGCACCAACATGGGATCCACCAAATCAACTGCTCGCACGTGTCCAGTATACTAGGCTCGGTTTCAGACACGAGGCACTGAAACAGGTGGAAGGAAAGGAACACTGCAAATTGCGAAGGAACTGGAAAAGTCCAAAATTTTGCGACTTCCCACTCGCAGTCTCGACCTCAATCTCGTACTCGTACTCAGGATGAAGCATCATCCCTTTGCTTGTCCAGGATCGTCACAGCCTCTGAAATTCTTCCTCGTCACCCTCAGTAAGTGCACTCTCCAAAGTCTCTCTTCCTGTTCGACCTCCCTTGTTTTCTGTCTGTTGGTTTGTGGAGGAATATTGGGAAATCACCAAGGGCTGTGCAAATGCATTTGCTTAACAGAGCTCGATTCTGTGTTTAAGTTTTGATTTTTCTTACTGGGGCATAGAGATTTTTTTGTGGGTCGAAATCTTTCAGGTCTGTTCAGAGTTGTCTCGAGCGGAGATGGGTTTTGCGCTGCGCCTTCAATCATCAAAGAAACTCCGAACTCGGAGTCGAGGCCCTTCTACTGGAAAGTCACGAATCCAACACTGTCCCCTTCTCACCTTCAAGGTTCGGAAGCTACGTACATTTAGTAAATTTTGTCAATATTTGAATGGCAGATTCTGATTAAGCTTGTTTCTTGCCACTACAAAAAGCTTAATCATAATGCTTCTAAATCAATTTTTCTTTCGAGTTAAGCTTCTATTCTTTTCTGTTAATCCATTTCGGAAGTTGCCATAATTTCTTCATTAGATGAAGCAATAACGTTTTTTATTTCATTTGATTTGTACCTCGTCTTAAATCTCCACAGAACTTTTCAATCGCATTTATTAAGATCAAACTCGTGTTCTTTTTTATTTGGATGAACAGAGAGGATTTGTAGAGGCTGGTTGTGATGTTTTAGAACTGTGACATGATTCGTGGCAATGGAAAAAATTTTAATCAGCATGTGCTTTCTCTTGATGGACTAACGAAATGCTTGAGTTTGGATTGTGAAATTTGTTGACTCTCTTAGCGAACTGGATAATTTAAATTGGAAAATGAATCCTAGTCTCCTTTTACTGCTTAAGGTGGATATCCATCGGACAGAGTCCAGAAAATTTTCAGCTGTGAAACAAGTTGTAGAGATGCTCAGGCTCTGGTTTGGTTGTTTGAGTTCCAGAACTGCCACAGTTTGCCAGGCCAAGGTCAATTCACTAGGGTCTTGAATTGGTCCTAAACAATGTGAAGAGTTTTCTGACAAAAAGCTTTTGCTATCTTTGTTGATGATAAAATTGAAAGTTTACAAAGGCGATTGGTTAAGGATGTTTTTCGCCTTTTCCTGTTTCCACTGATAAAGCTTTTCCTTCCTTGGCAGATTTGCCGGGGTTTACCAGAAGTATTTACAAAACAGACCATGCTCTGATAACCCCAGAAAGTCAAGTATTCAGCCCTTTGCCTGATTGGTAATTGTTATAACTTATGCTTATGTAGTCAGAAATTGTTTTGTGCCTGAAGATCTTTAAATGCATTTCTCAGGACTAACACGTTGGCCGCATACTTAATAACGCCAGCAATGGGTTCACATTTCGTCATGTATCTAGCGAAAATGCAAGGTTTGCCTGCTTTTTTGGAATCAGCATATGCATGAAGCTCGTTTCGTATGCATGGAATGTTATTGCTACCATTCGCTGCACCTCCTGTGCATTTTATACTAATCTGTTGAGGATGCCTAAAAAAAAGGAAGAAAAAGAAAATCCTAAATATTGAAGCAATCAAGAATCAATCAAACGGAGGGGGTCCTGATATTCGACAAGCTATCAACTATATCGAGAGACTACTGAAAGCTTTCTGGATAGTGGAGACCATATGAGACACTCAAACCATGTTGATCAAGAATCAGCTCTTATGTCTCGCTTATCTGAGACAGTTTCCAAAGCTGCATCTCTTTGTGGTTGTTTCTGCATCATGTCTCTGCTATCTGGGCAGCTGGTCAAGTCAATACCATTGCTTGATGCTTGATGTCTTCTATTTCTCTGTCTTGAGCTGTTCTATAGGAGGTTGCATCAGATTGAGTTAGTGGTCTGTAAGTGAAGCATAAAATGGTGTATATAGCTGCCACTTAAATGAACAATATAAAGCACTTACAGGAAGTTATTACCTAACTTGGCATTAATGCTGCAGGAGTATATGCTTTTATATGCATTTGTCTTGGTTATGATGTTAGTTAAAATGATTCTTGTTAAGTACATAGCTCTCTGTGAATTGCTCAAATTTCACTCATGTTGTATCCCGTCCATGATCATTTGGTACCACTTTGAATTCCCCATTTTACATGTTATCTCTATGCTTTGTGCAGAAAATTCAAGATCAGGGCTTCCTCCTAGTGACATAGAAAGGTCCATATATTATTAATTCCGTTCCAAACACACAATGACATATTCTTTTCTGCTTGTATTTGGAGAATTGTAATCTCTTTTCTTTGAAACGAAAAAAAAGACTTTCTGGTCAATGAGAATTCAAAAGCTTAATTTCTGTTCAGGTTCATATTCGTGGTGCAGGGTACGGTCTCTCTCGCGAAGTACAGCAAGAGCCAACAGCTGATGGTATGACAATTGAGCTAATATCTGTCAACTGATAGGATGCAATTTGTCAGACTAAGAATATGTCATTGTGTTTGGAACAGAATTAATTGGTAATTGCTATTGTCAATTCTTTTCTAAGTTGCACACGCGGTGGAGTTGGAGTATGGAAACTCTCACTCATTTATTTTATGCTTGAGTTCGAGTAGGTAAAGCTAAAAGAAAGTTTTTAATGATGGATATTTTGAGATTTTGTGGAACCACCAGCTGATGTTCTAAAAGCTTAATCTTTTAGATGAAGACATGGTTTAATATTTAATTATTCTATCATCCCCCTTGCCGACCCCAACTAGTTTGGGATAAAGGTGTTGCTGATGTTGATGTTGTATTATATCATCCCTCTCACGCTAATCTAGTCTTTTTGCCTAGTACTAGACGTGGAAATGTTAAATTGGGTAGGTAAATAGGGCTTGCAAAGATTTGAATTCAGAACCTCTTGTTATGATACCATGTGAGATTTTGTGGGAACAATATATTTAATTATACTATCAGATATTAAGGGTGCGCATGAAAACACTTCTCGCCCGAGAAGTCGATGTGGTAGGGAAGTTGATTTTTCAGCTTTTGCTTGGGAGTAGAAGTTGAATTTTCAGCTTCTGCTTCAAAAGTTGATTTCTGATAGAGAAATGCGTTTGATAACGATTAACAAAGATAATGTTTGAAACATTATTACAAAAATGTTCGGTGGCGGCGGCGGCTGGGTGACGAGAATGACTTTTCAAGGCGGAGAAGTAAATTTTTTACTTCTTCAAGTTGAGAAAAAATCTTGCCAAAAGTAGAAAAATCTTGCCATAAATCAATTTTTTTACCAAACGGCTTTCTACTTCAGATTGGGTTTTACCAAACGCATTTCCCTGCTAGATCGACTTCTGGCAAGAAAGTGAAAAAAAGAAGTGATTTCATGCAGGCCCTAACATACCAACTAACACACCGTACCGGAAGCCACCAGGAAGTGTCAATGTAAACTATCATTGGAGATTTGCTGCATGACAGTGATATCATATGAGTTGTGAATGACCACTAAGTTATAAAGTTACTTCGGCACCATTCTTTTGAAGACCTTTCTGTTGTGGCCCCGATAGCAAGCTTTGGGGAAAAAAAAGGGGTAGGCAAATAGGGGGAGAAGACAGCTATCGATTATTGAACCAAATACCTCTTGAGTCTAGGCAAGGGTTTACTGACAAAGTCAAACATCGACTAAGTTAATTATGTGTGTAAAAATTCTTCTGTTTACGGTTCTAGTTACATTTAACTATTTTGCATGCATGATAAGTTTGTTTTTATTGAAGCTGGGAGAAGTAGCTAAAGCTGCTGCTTTCCTGAGTAGTAATTATGTATACTATATGGTCCTCAGTTCCAATGTTGAGAACCATTTTCCTTTCGTATCTGTTGATGTTGGTCTTTATCCTTATCATGTGTTTCTATCTTTAGGTTGATTCATATGCTTATCTCCCTCCAAATGTTGAACATTCTCTTAGTTCCGATGCCCCTGCTACTCTGGTGGTCTTTGAACGAAGGTTTGCTCCGGCCTCCTCTAGATCTAGATAATCAACTTTGAGCTTTTTCTTTAGAGAGAGAGAGAGAGAGGTTAGATTCCCTTGCATATGTAGTGCACCTTCAGTCATATGGGAGGTCTAGTTCAGTTATTGATGTTTTCATATGGTTAAATGGTAAATAACAAATGCAGTTGTCTCAAATCTTGCGGAGAGAAGTCTCTCTTTGATCCTGAAAAGTACTAACAGAAATTGTTTTATCCATTAGATATACCTATCTGGACAGTCATGTCACTGAGGTGATTGTTGGTTCAACAGACAAGCAACCACTTCTGGAAACTCCAGGAGAGGTTAGTTGGGAAAAACATTTAAATATCACCTCTTCACAGCCCCTTATTTATTCCTAGAATTCTTTGAAAACGATACTTTTGACTAACTTTGACTGTCAGATGTTAGCAGTTTCTTGTACAATTTGCTTGTTATTCTCGTGGCTGATATTATCATTTTTAATAATGCTGTGTCTCTTCATTTCTCATGGTGCCACCAGGTTTTTGAACTTAGGAAGCTTCTTCCTACCTCCATTGCTTATGACTTCAATATTCATGTAAGCCATGATGGTCTTCCATTGTCAGTTCTTAATAGTGCATCTAATAGGCAGCAGGAAAAATGTGATTTGACAAAATTCCCGAGTGGTGAGGATGCATTTCTATCAAATTTTGTCTTGAAATGTAGTCTAGCATATTCATTCCATGTTTCACTTAGCCTAGAGCCTTGTTGGGGTGGTTTAGACCTGTTATTTTCCCCCTTAGACTGTATCTTTTGGATTTTTGCTTGAGCTGCTGCTCTTATTCATTAAAATATAATTAGGCAAACATTTGCCATCTTCTACTTTTACTGGGTGTTACTCAAAAAAATTCAAACGAAATTTGTTATCACTATACATTTCAAAATTTTCTTGAGTTAATCTTTATATAGTCGCATTTAATTAATTAAGAAGCTAAAAGGCACAAGCCAAAAGCTGGTGGAGCAGCTGCTGCCTCTGGCTTCTTTTTCTAGCTTTTGCAAATTGTCTTTAAACTGGCTTTTGCTTGCAAACACATTAACAAAATTTAGAGGTCAGTGTTAAGGCTCCCCTTCACCTCGACCACCCAAATTTAGAGATCATAAACATTATACATTTTTGCATAAGTCAAATATTTTAGAGATGATCTAATTCTAATTCTCATTTGCTCTGACCCGATGATTTTTCCTGTATACAGATCATGGATTTTCACCCTGGCGAATTCCTTAATGTGAAGGTAACTTTTTCTTTTGGAGATTAAATTTGGTTGAGTAATAGAACATGATCCGTGCAATGCACGGGATCCAAAAACTACTTGTAATTATTTTTACCTTGAGAACAACATTTCATCATATTGAAGTTCAGCGGTGTGATAATATGTTGTAGAAGTATAAACGTTGAAAACATTTTCATGTCAAAAGAATTCTCTTGATGTGAAATTTAATTTGATGATGAAGGCTTTAAGCGTGTGAACCCACGGTCTGTGAGTAAAAGAGTAGTTGATTGCTCATGGGGTGGCTCATATATGGATGAAAGAGCAGGGAGAGGAATCAAACTCGAGATCTGATACCAACTTAATTGACTGTGGAGAATATTTTATTTTAAAAGTTCAAATATTCAGAGAACCGCATGATTCATATTTTATTTCTTAGCTTTATTCTTTATGTCGTGACATTGTTGGATAGAGTAAAATGCAATTTTGAAAAACTAGACAAAGTACCTACAAATTGCATGACCGGTTTCACATTATAATTGTCCAAATTCAGATTAGGAGGGCATCAAAATGCTGTCAGATATTTACGCTGTGTGACTTGCTTGAGCAAACAAATGCTATGTAATTGACATACATAAATTAGTGTCAAGCTTAAAAGTGAAGATTACAGTTAATGGAACAAAGTTTCAATTTTAAATATGAAATCATACCTTGAACTAAGAAAAAAAAGTTTGACTTCAACCAAAAATATAAAAAAGGAAGTTAGGCCAAATATGCGATTCAAGTTTTGAAATTCAGACAAAATTAAAGGGACTAAGGACACGGAGAGAGATTGGGTTTCTAAAAGTACAATTATGAAAACAAATGTAGAATGGGAATTGTAAGAGTGAGAAGAAGTGAATTATTCCATCTTAAAATATAACAAGGACAAAAGGTTGATGTCTTAACCACTTAATGTTGGGCAACTGCCCTGATCAACAGTAGGAAAAGAAAATCAATGAAGAAAAAATTACCATATAGTATCCGCCACCAGCTCTATAGCCTAGAGAACTTTTTCCTTAACAAAGTTTCTTCCTATCAGGAATTCAAAAAGTTTTTTGTGCGACAATGAAATAGCCAAACACCTTTTTTTTTTTGGAAAGTTTAAGAAAACCAGTAAAATCTTCAGTTTGGCCATGTCTTCAATTTTCTTTAGGTAGTCAGGTTGTCTTTATATATGGAATTATTGATCTCAAAATGCACAAGTAGGAAAATCATCACTATTGACAATTAGTTATGGAATTTTGTTGAAATAATACTATGTTGACAAACCCGGCTTGTTGATTTTAACTATTTTTTTTTTTTTGGTCGAAGACTTTAACTATGTTGAATAGCAAGCTTTCTGCACAGGATTCGCCGAACAAACTCTTGGATTTAATTGCATGTTCTAGCTATTCTGGTCCGCAGCTTACTAAGCACTGTAATATTTCTTGTTGCAGGAGGTCCACTACAATCAACACGGTTTGCTGGTTTTGGAGGGACAGGGCATTTATCGTTTAGGCGATAGCTGGTAAGACTTTCACCCTGAATTTTACTGGCCGTGAGGTTGGAGATTTCTACTGGAATCATTTGAATAACTTAATAGCAGGATTTTTTTTTCCCCTTACTATCGTTCTCCTTTATCGCGAACTGATGGTAATAATCTTAACCTGATTGATTCCGGATAGGTACCCAGTTCAAGCAGGCGACGTCATTTGGATGGCACCGTTTGTGCCTCAATGGTACAATTAGACAGAGCAATTAATGCCGTTCTTCTACCACCCATCGATTAGTTAATTGACTCTTACTGTAGTTGGTATGAGCTTCATTTCTCAGAGCAATTAATTCCTCCGCTTTTCTATGTGACAGGTATGCTGCGCTCGGTAAAACCAGGAGTCGGTATCTTCTGTACAAAGATGTGAACAGAAATCCTCTCTAGCTGCATCATTATTGTGGCATTGAATTATCGCGATGCGTGCGAGACTAGCGAGATGTGCTATTGACAAAGCAATGGACTAGTCCATCAGCATGCAGTTCATGTGGATGGTACAGCACTTATCAATTGTATACATATCTCAACAAGGACATCTGCATGTGCTGACCATATTATTAGGCTCACGTTTCTTCAATCAACTTACCGGGTTGCTAGTGATTGTCGGAAACTAATGTAGTGAATCATAATATTCTAAATTCCATGCTTTCCACAAAAATTCTGTTTCTACAGAATTACCAAAGCTAAAAACTTAGAAGAGTTCTTTACCAGTCATTCCGAGTACGGTGCTTGAGCCAAAACATGTATGCTGAAAGCATTTGGAAGTAGTCATGCGTCGTGCGAAACTGAGAGCGTGCAATTGAGTGCGATCTGCTGCTTTTCGGGCTTGGAACTTACGGCTTGCACGGTGGTCCTCACCTTATTTTAAGGGAAAGATTCTTGCACAACTGAGGGGGGGTTCAGTGGTCTAATGTATCTTCCAGTGAAGCAGACGAGGGAATTTCTGTTTCTCTTTTCACTGAAAGTTAGATTATCTCCACCATAAGCAATGCTCAACTTTCCCCATTGCCAAAACCAATAGCACTAGCACCCCCCCAGCATCATTTCGTGGACTATCGTAACTCATGGTTTAAAAACTTCCACGTGAAACTTGAAATCCCACCTTCAAATTGAATCAAATGGAGACCCCACAGAGCATCACTTAGCACCATTACCACCACCGACTCTTTCTCCATCACCACTCTTTTCCTCCAATTTTTCTCCCTCGTTCTGTGGTCAGATGATGCCTCATGCCCCCTCCATATCACATAAACTTCCCTAAATGGGAATATTACGTACCGTAAACAATTTTTTAGGCCTGCCTAGTGCTTTTTCTCTTTCAAAGCTTGCTTTCTTTTTCATGCCTAAAGACTCTGACTTTCTCTAAAGTGATCATTAGTGTCTAGTGGCACATTTAAGATTTCCCAGGAGAAAATTCTGGTCCTCTGGAGGCTTTCTTCTTTAGCCATGGAAAACCGAATTCCCTTCTCATTGGGGTTCCTCTAGATTAGCTCCGTGACTAATGTTTGAAACATATTAATGCTTGGGAAGCAATATTCTTGCAAACTTGTTATTGTTTTATGCTAAGGACAAGCACCTGGTACTCTAATTTACCATATCTCGTTTGGTACGGTGTTCTCGCTTTTCCTAGAAAGAGCGTTTCATCATTGGAAGTTTTCTTTCCTTCTGATCAGGTCATCCGTTCTTTCGTCCTACTTGGTTTCACAGTCATAACTTACTTGGATCCGGCTAATTTCTTGATTCTCCTGCTGTCATTGCTCCTCAACTTAGTAGTAACTTTTCCACTAGATGTCGTTCTCAGGCTTATAATGTACTCGTTCAAAAGGAGTTTTAAGTACTTCATGTGACGCGATAAACGGGAAAATTGATCCTAAATGCACATCAAACCCTTTGTTTTGGACATGAGAGTTGCATGTACGTGTTTTGCTAATTGGCTGGCTTACTGCAATGACACAGCTTACTGCGGATTAATTAGGATCTGACTTTATCTGCAGTGGTTGGATTTGTATATTTTTAAACAAGGCGGTGTCACATTCGCTAACTCAAAGAGTGTAAAGTACGCAAGATCTAATTGCCTTTGTTGTTGTTGTTGTTTTTTTTTTTTTTTTTTGTTCCCAACTCATTAGCGAGATCTTTTCGGTTAAAAAGCTACTGAAGCTAGCAGATGGTTGGTTCATCCGGAGTATGCAAAGCACAAACCGGAGCTTTGTAACGCTAGACGTAGCTTTCTTTGTCCTAACAATGTCCTAATAATACATGAATCGGTCATTTTTCGTCGGTGCTACTATGCATGCGAGGTGTGAATTATTTAGATCTCGCGAAAGACAGTGTCGTAAGGCGAATCCTACTGTCAATCAATTGTCCAATTTATATTGTTAGTGAGAAGGCTATCTTTTCCCTGATGGCAGACCATCTCAGATAATTTATATTTGTTCCAATGAAACTTCACCACCTGAATTTGGAAAAGCACCTCGGTTGATGACAGGAGTATTTTTCTAAAATTATCGTTTTGTCTCAAGTGATTTCAAGCCTTGAATTTGTCATGGAACAACTTTTGCTCTCACTTTTCTTCATATGGTTGCATTATGTTTAATGGTTTTCATACTTTAACTGCCCTTCATTTTTCTCATTCAACATTCATTGGCTTATGATCTTTTCTTTCTTCAAGTGGGTGCGCTTGATCTTAATGAAGGAGTGGCAAATTTTGCAGAGAAAGCAAAGAACAAGTTGAGAACATAAACAACACACTAATTTCCTTCTGTTGCTGATGACAAAGTCAATTAGCACTCTCGAGAGTTCAAGATTTCCAAATGCACAAAGATTGGCATATAGAGTTAAAGAGGATTTCTTCTTTAAGTGCTTGAACAAGTGTTTCATCAATTAATGGGTTTTTTTTTTTCAAAATAATACAAAAAAAAATTATATAAAAATTAGATTTAAAAAAAATTATTTACAATTTTAGATCTCGCTCGGCATTTCCGTTTAATTTTTATTTCTTGCTTTGCTTGGCAGTTGGACTGCCGAGCAAAGCATTTTAATTTTTTTTAATTTACATAAATATTTTTTTACGTAAATTAAAGGAAAAAATGCTACAAGAAGGACCGTGGCGACTGGAGGGTGAAGTAAATATGACGTGGAAGGAGATGTCTAACTGCATCCAGACAATGGCAAAAGGGGTGTTAGGGAAAAGTAGAGGGAATGGACATCAAACAAAGGAAACATGGTGGTGGAATGAAAAGGTGTATGAGGCAATTAAGCAGAATAATGAGTGTTTCAGATGACTACATAAATGTCTTAATGAAGAGAATTTGCAAAAGTTTAAATTGGCGAGAAAAAGTGCCAAGAAAGCTGTACAATAGGCCAGAGGCAAGGTTTTCACAGATATGTACAACAAATTTAGGAGCAAAGAAGGAGAAAAAGACATCTATAGACATGCAAAATTAAGTGACAATAAAAGTAAAGACTTGACACAGGTTAGATGTATCAAGAATAAAAATCAAACACTTTTGATAAGAGATGAAGACGTCAAGGGCAGGTAGATGAGTTATTGTAACAAAATTTTTAATGCAGAGAGCGATAGAAGTGAGGTGGATTTGAAAGATACTTCTCATGATTCAAATAGAAGGTCTGTGCGTAGAGTTAAAGCACGGGAAGTTAGGAATGCATTAAAAAAGATGAAGACTAGTAAAGTCTTGGGACCCGATGGTATTCATATTGAAGCGTGGAAATGCTTAGGGAATGTAGCAATAAGTTGGTTGACTAGTCTTTGTAACAAGATCCTCCATACTAATAAGATGCATGATGAATGGAGGAAGAGTATACTTGTGCCTATATACAATAACAAGGGGGATATCCATAATTGTTCTAACTATAGAGGTATCAAGCTTATGAGTCATACAATAAAGATTTGTGAAAGAGTTATTGAGCATCGTTTGAGAATAGAAATCAATGTTTCTGTCAATCAATTTGGATTTATGCTAGGAAGGTCTACCATATAGGCTATTTTCTTAATACGATAATTGATAGAGAGATATTGAGAAAGAAAGAAGGACCTCCATATGGTATTTATTGATCTCGAGAAGGCGTATGATAGGATTCCAAGAAAGGCTATGTGATGGATTCTTGAGAAGAAAAAAAATACCTTCAAACTATGTCGAGGCAATCAAGGACATGTATGACGGTGCTACTACATGTGTGAAGGCTTGTAATGGTACATCAAGTTATTTTCCAATCACAGTAGGCTTATACTAAGGTTTTGCTTTGAGCCCTTACCTTTTTGCCCTAGTTATGGATGAGCTAACAAAAGATATTCAAGATGAGGTGCCGTGGTGTATGCTATTTGCAGACAATATCGTACTTATTGATGAGACCAGGGCTGGGGTTAATGCTAAGTTAGAAGTATGGAGAAGCACGTTAGAGTCTAAAGGATTTACGTTAAGCAGAAGTAAGACAGAATACTTGAAGTGTGAGTTTGACACAGCAGGAAAATGGGATCAAGAAGCCGTAAATATGCTCGGACGGGAGATACCCAAGAAATATATATTTAGATATCTGGGATCAATATTGTAAAAGGAGGGAGAGATTGATGAGAATATAAGCTATAGAATCAGAGCAGGTTCGATGAAATGATTCAGTGCATCGAAATTTTTGTGTGATCGCAAAATTACTCTTAAGTTAAAAGAAAAATTTTATAGAACAACAGTCAAATCTGTCACGTTATACGGAGCAAAATGTCGGCCAGCACAAAGGAAACATAAGCATAAAATAGGAGTAGCGGAAATGATGATGTTAAGGTGAATGTGTGGTCATATAAGGATGGATAAGATAAGGAATGAAGAGATTCGACGAAAAGTTGGAGTAGAACCGGTAGCGAAAAATATGAGATAACATAGATTGAGATGGTTTGGACATATACTCCGAAGGCCTTTAGATGCACCAGTACGAACAGAAGTTTGCTATCGAGAGCATAATACGAAGAAAACAAGAAATCGGTCGAAACTTACTTAGGGAAAAACAGTAAAATAAGATTTAATGTAGTGAGAAATAGATTGGCGTACGGTTTGTCTTAGGACCGAGTGGAGGAAGTTTATTAGTATTGTGGAGGGGTAGTGTATAGATAGATATATAGATAGATAGAGATATATTTATTTATTTATTTATTTTTATACATTTATCTATTTTCTCTCCCTTGATTCTGCTTTTATTTTTTTGATTCTTTAGGGTTCATCGACCGCCGACCCCAACTAATTTGAGATAAAGGTGTTGTTGATATTGATGTTACGTAAATAATTTTTTACGCCACCTCATTACTCCGTAGTCCCATCGCAAAAAAAAAAAATATTTATGCACCTCGACTCCGAGAAAAGCGAGCAAATGAACGAAGAGACAGTGTTCGCTCGCGAGGCCACAGAAAGACCATATTTACGTAAAAAAAAATATGTACGCACCTCGACTTCGAGAAAAGTGAGCGTACGAGCAAGGCAACGACGTTCGTTTGCGGGCTGTAGAGCGATCATATTTACGTAAAAAATATATATTTATACGCGACTCCGAGAAAAGCGAGCTAACGAGCGAAGCAATCGTGTTTGCTTGCGGGGCTGCAAAGTGATCATAATGATGCACCTCTTGAGAAAAAGCGAGCATACGAGGGAGGCGACAACGTTCGCTCAGGAGACCGTGAAGTAAATATTTCTCACGTAAATATGATCTTCACGACCTCGTGAGCGAACGCCGTCGCCTTACTCGTACGCTCGCTTTCCTCAAAGTCGAGGCGCATAAATATTTTTTACATAAATATGATCGCTCTATGACCCTACGAGCGAACGTCGTCGCCTCACTCATTCACTCAATTTTCTCTTATTCGAGGCCCGTGAATATTTTTTTTACATAAATATGATCGTTTCGCGGCCCCGCAAGCTAATGACATTGCCTCGCTCATTCACTCGCTTTTTTCGGAGTCGCGGCGCATAAATATTTTTTTAAGTAAATCTAATCGCTCCATGGCCCTGCGAGTGAACGCCGTCGCCTCATTCGTACGCTTACTTTTCTTGAAGTCGAGGTGGCGTCGAAAAAAATATTTACATAAATAAAAAAATAAAATGCTTTGCTCCCCAATCGAATTGTCGAGCAAAGCAAACAAATTAAAAACTGCACCCAAAATTGTAAATAATTTATTTTTTAATCTAATTTTTAAATATTTTTATTTTTGAATTATTTTTTTTAAAAAAACCCTCAATTAAAAGGAAAAAAAATCATGCAGCCCCTTCAAAGAAAGGGAATCTGAATGCAGTCACTATAAGATCCAAAAGAAAAGAAAATTCAATTTGAATGCATCATCTCTCCGCGCACATACATAGATGTATATACATACACACATAAACAGCTTGTTACTGACTAATTTTGAGCCCATCATATTCTTAGTGATTGGTATCACTCCAAAAGCAAAGGAGAAAGGCCTGTTACTTATCATTTGGAATGATCATGGGGACTTTAACACCTAACTTTCCGCTGCTTTCACACCATCAAATTAGGCTTTTGCATATAATAACGGCATGAGTAATGAGGCTATCATCGATGCTCTATAAGTGCTGCCATTCTTGTATTAACGCAATCATAAAAAAAATTGAGGCACATGTGATGAGTCACCTATGAAATCAATCAGCAAAATGCATAATCTGTTTGGTTTGATGCAAGTATGGCCCCTGAAAACATGAGTCGTTTTCCGTTGGAGGGAAGCCTAGTCTAACGGCTAAAAAGGGTCCTGTTTAGGGCTAATGAATACAAAATTCATGGTTTTAGAAATCGAGAAAAGTTGTAAGAACAAGATTAGCTGTCATAGATCAAGATAGGCATCCTCTTTTGCAGGCTTCGAGTAAGCTTCTGAGATTGATCATTGTTGGATCTTGCACTTAACATAAAAGCGTTTGCATGCTGCCAAATAAAATAAATTGTTTGAGATCTTACATGTTGATGCACTGTTGACTGGATTTCACAAGCCTAATCTTGATTGATTATCATGGTCCGACTGAAAGGTTTCATTGATCAAGCCCCACCATGCTCTTTGTGTATCACATTGGCAAACCTCTACCGCGAGCATGAATTGTACTTCTGTGTGATTATATTGATGCAAGGAGCTAGCAAAAACCATGATTTGGCATAATATAAAAGTTCAAACAGAGGCTTTTGTCCAAATATAGACTATGGCGCACTAAATCCAAGGAATCTGTGTAATGTGCGACAAGTTTGTAAGCAAAATTACCTGGTGTGAATTTGCCCTGCTCGGTTCGACTCTCGCGCTCTGCAAAGATACAAAGTAAAATTCAGAAATAGGAGAATTAGAGGTTGGACAGAAGAAAAAAAAAAATCTCTCTCTCCACCTAACAAAGAAAAGTAAAAGGGGCACTTTTTTCCATCACAGATGACTCTGCTTCTATACTTTATTTCACCATTTTAATCAACAAGACTGTCTCTTCTGATAACAAAACAAAGCACTTTTCAGTGTGTCCTCTAATGCAAGGCAGATATTGTGGCAACAACTAGCTGGAGGGAGAGGTGAGGAATGAGGTCAATGAAAATTTTAAATGACCCGCTGAAAAGAAGAAAGAAAAAAACAAAATGGTTGCCACTGCTTAATGCCAGCTACAACTTGTGAGTGCAAATTTAAACCACCAATTATTTGGAAAAGCAAGAAAAGAAATTCCACTCTTGTGTTTATGTTCATGATAATGTGGTCTCTCTAAGGAGAGAGATATGATTTAAAATCCCCAGTCAAATTGGTGAGAAAACAAACACCCATGAACCCATTGTCAATCACATTCTGAGTTGTCTTTGCTGGTTATCACAGGAAAAGCGATGATTTATTTAACTCAAATCTGATTGGTTAATTAGTGTTTTTGGACCTTTCTGAATATTTAGATATGCATGGACCGACCGACATTTTTATTTGACAAATAGCAAGGCAAGAGGGAAGAAAAATGGTCAAAAATCGAGGCAAGTTGGAGAAACACTCGAGTGTTGCTATAAGTCACCCAGCCCTCTCATTTTTTGTGCTTTTGCTCGGATAGGTATAAGAAAGAATATCCGACAAGGTTTCCCTTGGGAATGATGTCAAATATCACCAAAAATTCCACTTAAGTTACGTAGATGGATAGCCGGTGTTGCTGAATCTTACTCTTCCCTCGAACCAGACATATGAATGAATGTGGAAAAAGCTACCTATAGAGAATGCAATGACTTTGTGAACAAATTATCTTTAAATTCCCGCTTACTCTTTTTTTTTTCTTTCCAGAATTGCTTCCAGAAAGCCAACTGGAAGCTGTCAAAAGAAATTCAAAAAGTATGATATGTGATTGGTTCTAAATTCCATGCTCCAATGTTTATCTTGAATAATTGATATCCATTAGATGCCACGATTTCACTTGGAATCATGATGATATTCATTTATTTTATGTTACACTCAATCAAGCATGACCATTACAATCAAGATACCTCATCGAGTGGTTATCATGAGAGCACGCCCCTCCGCCGGATGTGAAAATAGAGACTAACTATGTGAGGATTACGTATACGTGAATTGATGTTAAAAAAAGAAAATCATTATTGGAGAACGACACAGTGCATTTAAATTCATTGACGAATAATAGGAGAAAATTATTATTTTCCCACTTGTATGCGCATATCATACCAAAATCATAGGATTTATCCCGAAAATCTTAACGAAAGAATAGGAGAATCTAAGAGATGTTGACAAATAATGTTTGCCCAAACATTACAAACTGTTAGAGGGTCCAATCATATAATTCAAAAGATATAAAGAAAGAATCCTCGACCGCTCGATCTCAAACCCATTTACTTGAATGGTCGATTCTCTCTCACAAGTCATATGGATGAGAAAAGGCGATTTTGGAGATCCTATAATTAAGTGCTGACCAAAGGGGTGGATGATGGTGTAATCATGATACTATATTGATGGAAGATTTAACTTAGCATGCTAGAAAACATTAAGAAGCCTCCCTATCAGCTTTAAGTTAGCTACCTAGCTTATAGTACCCTTTTTGCTAATGGCCTAGGGTTTGAGATTTGGTTTGGTGTCATCTCAAGAAAAGAGTGGCTTTTGACTTTGCTGTAGTAGATAACTTGGGGTTGAGAAAAAAGTAGGGCTTCCATCAGATGATGTTCTATTTGTCGATGATGGTGTGCCTTGCCCACTTGTTCCACTTATCTAATTTTTTGTTATTTAATGGTTCATCTTTTATTAACTCAAGTTGAGATATCCACTTAGACGATATGATAGAGCAATTGAAATCGCCGTTCCTAGGTTATGATTATCAATTCAAATTCAGTGTCTTCATTTTTAGGTGTAAACATGGTTTCAAGCTAAAATTTGGGACCGGAAAATTGACCCGGTCAAAATAAGGTAGGTTCCACGTTCCAAGCATGTATGATAGTTTTCGGTTCTAAAAATTAGGGAATCAGTTCTACAGGTAGGTTCCAAGTTTTAGAATTTTCGAAAGCTAAAATAAGTTTCTGTATTTTTTTTGCTCTATTTCTTCACACGATCTTGCGATATTCCATAATATTCGATGATAAGTGTATAATCTGGAAACATTAGTCTGAGCTTTCATTTCCCGCGATATCCATGACTAATACTCTTATTTTGTTAATGATTTATCTTCTTCGTATATCTAAATATGAGTTATGATCGATGGATTCCAATAGAAAATGGTAGTTATTAGAAATGATAATCCACTGCAATCATTTAATCACGAATACAAGTGAAACCTGCGTAGACTTTAAAACCTATGACAAGATAGGTTTCGAGTTTCAGGATATGCATTGTAGATTTTAGACACCAAAAAAATGAGGAATTGGCTTCGATGGGCAAGTTTTAGGTTTGGAATTTGGAACCACCTACCCCTATTCATTCTCATCTAATTAAAAAGAAAAGAAATGTGTGGATGGTCCATATCAATGAGTGGTGGCACTATAGACTTGTAACCTCAATCACTACACAAAAATTGCAATCGATTTGAAATCTTCCACGTTAACGGCAGTACTTATTTATAGCCAATTGAGAGTATTGAATCGAGTTAGATCACATGTGATGCTTCCATTACTACTGACATGTGACGAGATATCGAACGTAGTACATGACTCGTTTTTTCGCCCTTAACACTGAAAACAAGTCAAAGGTATATATACTAGAAACTTTATCTTTTATATGGTGCGCATAAAATTTCGTACAAACATATCTATTGAATGATGTTTCTCCCAAAAGCTTCAGTCAGTATAAAAGCCTCAAATGTTACTCATGCTACTTAAAGTTGAAACTTAAACTCCGTTTATTTCGTAGAAAAAAAAATTATTTGTAAAATATTTTCCTAAAAATATTCATTTATATTGCTTTAAATAATTAGTCAATAAAAAAATCGTTATTAATAACAATTTATATTTGAAATAATTTTATGGATAAGAAAAATATTTTTTATTCATTCATTTTTTTAAGCGATATAATTAATTAATTTTTTTTAAAGAACATAATTTTTCAAATCATTAAATTTTCACAAAACATGAGGAGACTATTGAGATAATAACTGAGAACCTCCGCTCAAAGCAAACCCTAGTTAGTGGGAGAATCTTGCTTTTATGCTTACACGTCCACAGATAAAAGGAAACTCCTGAAGTATATACCCCGAGGGCTATGAGTTTCACTGGACCGAAAAAGGGTACATTCTAGGAGGAGATCGCCAGCCAAATCTTTATGACTCGACACCTGAGGAGATGATCCATAGCGTAATTAAACATAATTTCTTGATGCCGAAGAATTAATTACTCAAGAGCATCATTTCGATATGATTCTAGATAGAATTTTCTACGTACACACGGCCCACTTTACTAATCTTGGAAACTAAAATAACAAGGGAATCACGAATTTTTCGTACAGGAAGTGAACCTTAGTAACCCCACTGGCTTGAACTGTCCTAGGCTCAGTGCATGGATAACTTAAGCTATAGTACTTTTTGTTATTATCAATATGGTGACTAAGTGCCCTTAATTAAGTTGGCCCATCTCACACGGTATGGAGACGTGTATGCTTTGTTCATAATGGGTGAATCAATACTTTTCTAATCAATCGAGCTCTACCATTCTTTAGTATGTGTCCACTTTCCTTAAATTACGAATCAAGAACCCTCCAAAACATATTACCAGTAGAATTGCATGATCTCTCATCAATGGATGCCACGAGCAACGATCGACCGCCGTACTGAAAAATATCCCGTTTATCTACACTATGTATTTTACAAGTAGCAAAACTGCTTGATCAGATAATCAGTAACACCGGCCTCCTAGGGCAAAAGAATCAATTCAAAGATCACCACCGGCCTTGCAGAGTCGCCATTATTCCCAGTAGTACTATTTCTTAACTAGCTCTTTATACTACTGGATTCTAGCAAAAAGCCGTAAGCTAGGTTTCTAGGAATAAAGGAAGCAAAGAAAAAGAGTAGACCTTTTTAACAGGATATATTTTCGAGGTTTACTAGGAGCACTCTAAAGAGATCCCTTAAATCCAAACTTTCTTCTTCTTCTTCTTTTCTGCCCATAATGCTTAAATTATTATGATTTTCTTGAATAGATGTCTATACAAGATAGAAGGGGATAATAATAATAATAATAATAATAATAATAATAAAAGTTTCAAACTTATTGCAATTATATCAATTTAGTTATAAACTTTTTTTCTTAATTAAATCATAAGCTTTTTACATTTGTGTCAATTCAATACATCCTGTCAATTTTGGCTAAAAATCGCTGATGCAGCATAATCAATACTGACGTGAATACTTTTTACTAGTATTTAATATATTTTAAAAAAAATATGCTTTATGTTTTATTTTTATTTAATTTCTCTTTGTTTTTTTTCTTTTCTTTCTCTTTTTTTAAATTATCTTTCATTCTTCCCCAACCAATCGTCAAGGTACGACGACTAGCACTTCTGGCCGGTCGCCAAGGCGAGGTAGACCTCGCCAGCCCTCGCCTCTGGCCAGCCACTGGGACCTTGGCGATTGGCTGAGGAAGAAGGAAAGGAAAAATTTTAAAAAAATTGAATATTATTGAAAATTATCCATATCGGCGTCAGCTACGTTACCGTCAGTGATTTCTAGTTAAAATTGATTAGATGGACTGAACCGGCATAAATGCAAAAGTTTGAGAATTCAATTAGCAAAAAAAAAGATTTAGAACTGAATTGGTGCGATTATAATAGGTTTTATGATTGTTTTGGCAATTTTCCCCAAGATAGTACCACCCCTTGATCTCATATGAACAGTACAAGCTCGACTTATCATTTGAAAGCAAAACGATGTATAGGACAGGGGGGAAAAAAGAAGGGGGCATGAGGAACTTCTTTCGTCTTCTATGATCTTCAATAGATCGATGTCTTGAGATTAGTGTGTGTACGTTGACGAAATTGATCCTCTGACTCATTTTCCAACCGAATTGGGGAGATCTTTGGAGAACATACTAGAAATTCGTTGTCCAAACCATTACTTCTGCTATAAACTCAGTGGAATCGCTCATGCTTCATCTAACCTTTGGGTATGTAGCTAGTAGCTCTAGCAACACTCATTTTGTATGGTTCCCTAGTCTAGCCAAAAGAAAGTTCTTCAAAATTCTAACGAGCAAATAGAAAAATTTTTTTCCGGGCAATTTATGTTCATTTCAAGTTCTAAAGATAGCCAAATTATGCATGTTCCAGTCACTTACCATGGTGCAAAAATCTCAAGTGTTGTTGCCGCGATCTTTTCTTAAACGCTAGTGTCTATCTTATCTATAGACTTCAATTAATTTTATGAACATCCACATGGAATAATTAAGCTTTTGTATATAATTAGTGTAACAAATAATGGTTTCTAAATAAACTGGAGGAAAGTGGGAGGAAATGAAGCTTTGTGATGATGCGGCTCAACGCCAAAATTCCATTCCATCCTTGAAAATGGAGCTAAAACTCGAGCTTTTTTCCTCTCTTTTCCATGGAACAAGTCATATGTTGCTCTCAAGTGAAGTCTAGATATGATTGAAACCGTCTCTTTTGCAATGAAATGACAATATATATACTATCCTAAGGAATCAAGTCCAACTATTCTTGTGACCCAAGTTGGCTTTAACAAAGGTGTTAGATGCTTGTCACATCTTTTCAAGCTTTCATATTAGGAAATTCCAAAGACTAGGTCAAAGTCCCCCCCCCCCCCCCCCCCTCTCCTTCCTTGTTTTGGATTCCTCTTACAGGTTTTTTTTTTTAAAATGGTCGCACCTTTTCCAATCTTTTTCTTGCATGCTTCCACAGGAGAGATTTCTTTTGGGAGTCTCGGGGCTCTCAAAAGCAGAGTGCAAGAGGAAAGATAGAGGCAAGGGCATTTTGAACATCTCACTCATCCTCCATGGACTACATACTATTTCTTACTTTCGTTAATTAAGCCAAGTGGGAAAAAAAGTGTAGTTTGTCTAAAGTTCATTTGCTCATATAAGTCTTTTATACGAATACGATACATGCGAGTCTCGTACACATGGACTATATATAGACAATAAAAATAGAGAACAAGGGTTGAAGAGACTGACGCCTTTTCAATATCTTGTTGCGGCAGGGTACGATTTATTGCGAGTATGTAGCATATTTTATGAAGTTTCATGTAAAATTTTCACTCTTTGACATAAGAAACTACAGAATTTTGTTTCATATTGCTCCCTAGTCTATATTTTCACATTTATAATCAGCTATTTAAACATGAAATTACGAGAAAACTATACTTTTTTATTTGAGTTTACCATGTTGTCATAGTGGGTAAATAAATCAATAAGCACTAATAACGTGACTTTTTAGAACTATAGGCGATGAGAATATGTGTAAAATTATATTAAATCCTCACTCCTATTCTCTCCCAAACAATGCTTATTTAAGGACCTTCACCTCAAACCCTTATGGAAGCCAAAGAGCCTCTCTCCCTTAAAACATCCCCACCCTAAAATGACCACCACTCAAGCTTCACCCACCAAAAACGCCTCGCCCTCCTTCCCTCACTACCTACACTCTCTGTCACAAACACCTCACAGGCTAAGGAAGAGAATGCTAGCAACATGGACACCAGACCAGGAGCTCAACCAAGTGAGGCTACGTTCCGGTGCCGACATGAAGAGGAAGCTCCAATGGTATGACTTAATAGCTCTTGGAGTGGGAGGAATGCTTGGTGTCGGCGTGTTTGTCACTACAGGTCCGGTGGCTCACTCCATAGCCGGGCCTTCGGTTTTCATATCTTATATTATAGCTGGGGTATCAGCACTCCTTTCTTCCTTGTGTTACACTGAGTTCTCAGTCCAGATTCCGGTCGCCGGCGGCGCCTTCAGCTATCTGAGAGTGACCTTCGGTACATTACTTCCTATATGTTTTGATTTTTCAATGAATCTCTATGCTCGTAAAGAGTATAGATTTCACAAACTGTGCATGGATGGAATCGTGTTACAGGTGTTTAGGAGACCAATATTCTTCATTGGCAAAGCCTATGAAAACCTATAACGCTTATGAATACATTGGAAAATCTCACATCTTTCCTCACTTCGATTTATCTTTTGGGATGTAAAATCCTCCTAGGTGAGTTTGTGGGTTATTTTGCCGGGGCGAATATATTGATGGAGTATGTGTTGTCAAATGCTGCCGTTGCGAGAAGCTTCACGGACTATCTGTGTCGCACTTTGGGAGAAAATGATTCAACCTGTTGGAGGATTGAAGTGGAAGGACTAATGAAGGGATACAACATGCTGGATTTTCCAGCAGTTGCTCTTGTGCTACTTCTCACCCTTTGTCTTTGCCATAGGTTGGAGATCTCTCTCTCTCTCTCTCTCTCTCTCTCTCTCTCACACACACACACACACACAATTTCAAGGCTCTTCTAGCATCTTTTTCTATACAAAACCATGCTAAGTACAGAAGATCTTTATAACTAGAGATCTTCTTGATCTTCTGGCAACATTGACAAGTGGGAAATTGAACTTTTTCTTATTTCTGAAGACAGTTGTGTATGAGAACGCATTAAACAAATGCACGAATTCATAGTTTTTCTCGTTGGAGTTGGGAGTGACCACTTTCATGGGATCTCTGTGTGACAGATGGAACATATTTTAAAACTGTTCACCAAATGTAAATTTGTGATAGTGTCTGTTCTTTTCTTTATCGTCATATGGCACAAAGCAGCTTCATTGCTCATTATTGGATGCATTTTTTTCAATTAACTATTATTGGACCCCATTTAGCCATAGTGATTGATACATGTATCTCTTGTTCGCACATGATTTTGATTTGCAGTACCAAGGAAAGCTCAATCTTGAACCTCATAATGACAGTCTTCCATGTAATCTTCTTTGGGTTCATCATAATCGCGGGGTTCTCCAAGGGGAGTGGCAAGAACTTGGTGAGGCCAGGAGGATTAGCACCATTTGGGGTCAAGGGCGTGCTCAATGGAGCAGCCAAAGTGTATTTCAGCTATATTGGGTATGACTCGGTCTCAACCATGGCCGAGGAGATCCAGGACCCTTCCAAGAGCCTCCCTATCGGGATCGTTGGCTCCATGGTCATTGTGTCTTTTCTCTATTGCCTCATGGCATTGTCCTTGTGCATCATGGTTCCATACACTGAGGTCAGTCTTCTAAAGAGAGATCAATCAATCCAAAAAGTTGGATGCTCTTTGGATTTTGCATAGACAGTAGTGAAGGAAGGGATAAAGCTGTCTCGACACTCCTTGAATTTGGGTATTCTTTGCAAATTAGCCCCTCTTACACGGTCAATCTGTCCATATTCGACTAGGGTCTCTGAAGAAAACATTTATTCTATATTAGCTTGGTAGAAGAAACATTTAAAGGTGTTGGAACTCATATTCCAAAGACGATGTTAAGTACAAAGAATAATCATGTAAAACTCCTGCACAAAAGATTTTTTTTCATAAGATGAGGTTAATGTGATATACACAAGCCCTGAACATCTAATTCGTGAAACGTGGCATATCGATCCTTAAATCTGCATGTATACACTAAAGATGTCATCGGAACTTTCGCTCAGACAACGAGAGCACAAACGGTCAACGCACCACCAGTTAGAACCAACTTTTACGCCAGCAATGGTCTCGATTGAAAAGCAACTAGGGAAAGCATGGTCCATAACCAATGAGCCTATTTCCGAGAACCCCTTTTCATATGCTTAATCATCATGTTGGACATTCCTCTTTTCTCGACAGCGGTCGACGGTGATTGATTGGCTTTGACGTGTGTAGATATCGGACGAGGCATCGTTTTCAGTCGTTTTCGAGAAGATAGGGTGGGGATGGGCGAGCAACCTAGTGGGGGCAGGCGCAAGCTTGGGGATTGTGGCGTCGCTGGTGGTGGCCATGCTCGGTCAAGCTCGCTATCTTTGTGTCATCGCAAGGTCCCATCTGGTGCCTTCATGGCTGGCCAAGGTTCATCCTTCCACCGGCACTCCTTTGAACGCCACCCTTTTCTTGGGTGAGTGAGCCTTTCCCTTTTGTTGCCATTTTCTTCAACAAAAGATGTCCTCTTCTTTACAAGAAGAGCTAATCATCTAGAAGTCTAAAACATGTTTGGATAGGCATCCAAAGAAGATATACGAATTCCTCATGAATTGGATGAAATCTTGAAGAATCCATGACTTAGCAAGTACATTTCTTCAACATACTGCTTGTCCATTGCTATGCGTATATGGTAGGGAACATCTGTTGATCATTGCAGGAACTTTCTTTTGAGTTTGTCTTGGCTTTTTGCTGACCCTCTTGTCCATGATGTCTTTCTTTGTGTCTCCTTTGTCATTTTCTCACCTTCAAGAAAACCAACGGGAATGTGGAACCATCTTAAAATGAGCAAATTGTGGTATAGAACTTGCAATTTCGTTTGCTAAAAGGGTTCCAATTTAGTTAACTATGTTATTTATAAGTCTAGTGACGAAGTATTCAAGTAGCTTATCTCTTTGCTATCTGTTCTCGTAAATACTGGAAAATAAATAGCATATGAATCTCGCCTCTTTCTTTTTTCTTTTTTCCTTTTTCTTTTCCTTTTGTTGTTATGTAGGGATTTGCACAGCATCAATAGCACTATTCACCGACCTAGAGATAGTCTTCGAGATGATCTCCCTAGGAACTCTCGTGGTGTTCTACCTGGTGGCCAACGCCCTCATCTACCGCCGCCACGTCATCGCCAGCCGCCGCCGCCCGCTCCACACCCTCCTCTTCCTCTCCCTCCTTTCCTGCGCCTCCCTCGGCTTCTCCGTCTCTTGGCAGCTCGAGAAGTGGTGGGGCTCGGCCCTGTTTGGTGGCCTAGCGGTCCTCGCCACAGCGTCATTCCGCCGCATGGTCCCCTTCGGCGGCGGCAGGGACTTGCAGTGGTCGGTGCCGCTCATGCCCTGGCCGGCGTCAGCCTCCATCTTTCTGAGCGTCTTCCTGATGACGACGCTGAAAACGAAGTCGTTCCAAAGGTTCGGGATATGGGCGTGCGTGATCAGCCTGTTCTATGTCTTGTATGGAGTTCACTCCACTTATGAAGCCGAAGAGATGGGGAAGGAGGTGGGATCGGATGGGATTGGGAATCCAATAAGCTCATCGTCTACACAACAAGTTGCTCTTGCTACTAAGTTAGATGTTCAAGTGCTTTAACCCTAGATTGGGTTCGTCTCTTTTTCAACCAAGGTCCTTCTTGAGACCAACTTCTTACATTTTTTTTTTTTTTTTTGGATTTTGTTGGTGTTGCTTATGGATCTCGTGGTGTTCCCATTAGGGAAAGACGAATTCCCACTAAGCAAAACAGCCAAGTACCGACAAGCGACAACATCATACGACAATTTTACCATTTGCCTAGGGGACAAGAAAGAAAGGATCGAGGGGTCCGAGGTGTAAAGAGGCGTGAGAGATCTATTTCGACCGGTGAATCCTTGTACAAGTGGACCTTCGTAAAATGCCAACGTGGTCGGTGGAGTGGGAATGGATAAAAACACAATAGCCATAAAAATAATAATAATAATAATAATTACTTTCGCTCGCGATTGAGTTTTGTCAAGCTCAGATTGTTTTAGATATTACCAACTTGATTGATTGTAGCTCACCAATCATCACCAACTTTAGCCGGGGTAAGTCGAACATATAGAGATTTGTCAAATTCGTGCAATAGTTGATAAATTGGAAAATTACCAAAAAAGTCCTAGACCTATTAAATTAGTGGCAATTCAATTTTAAACCTTTCAATTTGATCAATTTAATTCTAAACCTTTTTACATTTATACCAAATTGGCTAATTTAGGTCGAAAATCATTAACTTAACGTTGGCCGTCATACATGGCACTGCTAACTTAGACATTTTTAATATATATATATATATATGAAGAAATGACTAAAAAGGACAGTCAAGAACATGAAAATTCTGCCTCTCCACAATACTATTCCTTTACTCTGTTTTAAGACAAACTGTACACCAATATATTTCTCACTTCGTTAAATCTTGATTTATTACTTTCCCAGACCTCTTCATTTTTTCATGTTATACTCTCGCTAACAAACTTCTATTCTTACCAGAGAATCTTCGAATAATATGCTCAAAATATATCAATCTATGTTTTCTCATATTTTCTACCACGTTTTTACTCCAACTCTTCTCAAATATCTTCATTCCTTAGCTTCTTCATCGTTATATAACAACACATCCACCTTAACATTCTCATTTTCGCTACTCCTATTTTATGCTCATGTTGCCTCTATGCTGATCAACATTCAGCTTTGTACATCAAGATACGAAAAATTAGTTCCGTTAAAATCCCTTAAACCTTAGCTAGAGCTATCGGTCTACCGGCTATTAACCTTAACTTGTTCCAAGAGTCGGGATCTATTGTCTAGTAGGGGTGATCACTTCTCAGTCCTATCCGATTCCCCTCAAGAACATATAACCGAACCGGTGATCCCGGCTTTCAATTTTCTAGAATCAGGAATCGCACCATCGGTTCGATCCAGTTCCTGGACGATTCCTTTGAAATCGGACACATGCCAAAATTTTCAAAACTAATAAGTCATCAAGAGAGAGAGAATACCCAGAAAAGGAGAAGACCCACAAAGGAAAAAAAAAGCATCAGAAGGAGGAGGAGGAGGGACGCTTCGATGCTGAAGCAGAGTCATCAGAGCTGAAGTCCGAGCACCGCCCGCCATCAGCAAAGGTTGCAAAAAAGAGGAAGAAAAAAGGAGGTTCTGTGATGTGAGAAGTGTGGAGAATCTGAGGATTGTGGCGAATTTAGTGCTTGTGGTGAGAGAAGTTGATGATGGTGATCTCTGTGATGTGGGAAGAGTGTTCCCGCACATCACTCATGAGCACAGAGAAACAAAAATTGAATTGTCTATGGTTGAGGCGAGAGAAGAGAGAGTTTCGAGTTTGGAGAGATGATTCTAAAAGGGCGATAAATTTTACTACAGAGTCGAAGAAGAGCAGAGGAGCTCCTTCTTCTTTCTCTCTCTATTTACGGGAAGAAGAAGTATAGACTTTTTGTTAATCGGTCCGGTTCTAGAGGACCTTAGAACCGGGAACCGGACCGCTCTCTCTAGAACCTAGAATTGAACCGCCGGTCCCGATCTGGCTGGTCCATTTTGCTCAACCCTGCTGTCTAGTGTCTAGTTTTGGGGTCGAACGTCCTACTGTGGACCTCAAGCAGATCAAGGAGAGGACAGTGGAGAGTTTGTCCTCTTCTTTTTTCAACCGGATACCCAGTTGGAGGCTAGTCCTGTTCAAACAGTGGTTAGTCTCGGATTCCATCCACTCAGTTGCAAGAAGATGACAGGAAGGGGGTGACTAGATAAGCTTTCTAATGATTATTTGCACATCACTGGTGGATCAAGCCTGCCCTACAATGTCGATCGAGTGCTGATGGTTGACCCCCACTCAAAATGCCCTTTCCCCACTAAAGGGAAATGGATCCTCCCCAAAAAACCAAGTGCTCTTATTGCTCTGTCGGTTGAGGCTAATGCTTCAGTCAGCAGGAATTGAGAGATCTAAATTTCTAATGCGCTCCCCGGATATCAGTTTGATCTTGGTTAGACGGTAGCTCCGGGCCGGTAGCAACAGGTCAAGGGATATTGAAGAGAGACTTGAGTGCCGCAGTTAGTCAGCATGCGTGGATACTAGAAAGGGAAAGCCACTCCGAGGCGTGTTAGCACCGTCCTCAAATCAGCGCAAGGGCAATGTCTTGAGGTAGCTACATTTGATGATATGTGTGAGCAAAAGTCGGAAAAAGGCATTCCGTGTTCGGAGAAGTTGAGATAAGGCTGTAAGGGCACACGACAACACGACAGGAGACGCCCAATCCTCGCAACGGCTCGTTGAAGCAGTCTTAAGAAGATGGAAATGAAGACGGGTATATATGCTTCTGCGCCATTTCTGAACCAACCCAAGAGAACAAGTTCCTAAAGCTGAGACATCAAGGCAAGCTAGCTTTTGAGAATCTGGATCTCGTCGTCGTCATCGTGAAGCATTTGAGAAGGGGGAAAAAAAAAAGGAGAAAGTGAAGATTGAAGAAAAAAGATTTGACCCTTGGACATGAGCAGGCAACAATTTCGGGAGGATTGAACCCGACGTGAATCGAACACGCAACCTTCTGATCTGGAGTCAGACGCGCTACCATTGCGCCACGGATCCCTTGTTGGGAGTTACGGCACATTACATAATTTTATTGTAAGAAATAATTTTTAAATGATCCACCACGCTCAGCAGAAAAATTCTTTCAATTTCCCGACCCAAAAACCATGGGGTTGGTGATCCGGAACGCCTCGGAAGGAGACGATGATGGATTCCAAGTGTTCCTTTGCTAGTGTCTTTGCTTAAGGAAAAGATCGAGCCCTCTATGCCTCTTCTCACTTATCTCTATTGACACATTCGACGGATCGAAAGGTTGTCCTGAAAGCGTTGCGTTCATTTTCATGAAGAGGGAGACAGCCGAAAAGACTTACTTTATATAATCTTTTGTGCTAATTACAGCCGTACCGGAAGGGGTTCCATGGTGTAGTGGTTAGCACTCTGGACTTTGAATCCAGCGACCTGGGTTCGACTCCCGGTGGGACCTTTGCCTTTATTTTTATCCTCTCTTGTTTTGTTCCTCCTTTTTTTGGGCTCTCTATTGGCGACTGGTCCCACTTTCTCATTTTTGGCCCCCCCCCCCCCCCAAAAAAAAAAAAAAAAGCTTTGAGTCTCCCACAATTTGATTTAAGAAAGCAGCAACTCCCGAAAAAAGGGTAAATTAAACAAGCACGTCTTATTTGATGATGTCAAGGGAATACATCTGAACCTGAGAGAGTTGGAAGTACTCTAGTCCTGTGCACGATCCTGGACTTCAAACAGCAAATCTCTACTACTTTATTAAGTCATAGACGGGAGAGTCGTTGGGATCTTGGCCTCGTCCGATCATGCTTTCATGGGAAATACAGGCCTGAAATGGAGATGTCAAACGCGAACACATTATGTTTAAACCAGTTTCGATGAGAAGGGGAAAACTGAATGGACGATAACATTTTGTCGCCAAAGAGTCGAAGATGAGCCGAGCGCAAAATGCGCGCGCGCGCGAGAGAGAGAGAGAGAGAGGGAGAGAGGGAGAACTCACTTCCGCATTTGAAATGGTGAGGGACCCTCCGCCCGCAGCTCTGGAAGAGCTTGATGGCCTTGTTCACCGTGATGAGATTGGCCACGCGGGGGGTGAATATCGGGCACACGCACTGGTAGTGGCTCAGCCTCACGCGCTCGCAGCACCCCGGCGGCGGGGGCTGCCCGAACACTATCGGCTTGCACGTGTTGACGGCGAGCTGCCTCTCCTCCTTGCACTGGGTCGGGCTCAGCCGGGCCCCGTGCGCCGCCCTGACCTCGCTCAGAGCCACAAGGGCTAAACCCAGAACCATCACAAATTTCCACGTGCCCTCGCTCTTTAGGCCTCTCATATTTCCTTGCTTCTCTCTATTTCTGGGTGCCTCAAGGTCCCCTTGCGCAGTGCAGAATTTATAGGACGGTCAACTAGTGCAGTTGCAATTATAAGTCAACTCGTGAAGATCAATGCGGACACGCGGTAAGGCGGTCGAACCGACCGCTGAAGGCGACGCGACGCGTGAGAGAATCTCTCGACAGTAACCCTCTTTGTGTTATCTTGGCGAGTTCGGTCAAAGATTTGCTTTTGTCCTTGTATTTTTTACTGAGTAGACTTTGAAATTGCCTTGCGAACTCCACTATCTCTGTCAACTATTGCTGCTCAAGCATCCAGAATCACTGGCTCTCCATTGCCTACGACTCCAATCGCGTGCCACCCTGTTTTGGTTCGTTCTCTTTAATTATTTATAAATGGGAATGGAAAAGCTGTGGACCTTCGTGGGTATAATAAGATGGTTTCCTACAGAGATTAATGTGCAAATGCAAATGTTTGAACCAGTAAGTCAAAGTCAATGACAACACCACCTTCATTTTCCAGTGCATTCAAATCCTAAACGATGTTCAGCCACGTAATGTGAGCTTCCCACACGCTACAGATTAGACTATGTAGCAAGCTATAGAACATGATTCATAAAGCTGTACAATCTGCACCAAACAACAGAAATGAGAAATTTATCCCGGTGGATTTTTTTTTTTTTTTTGTAGAGCTCTGCATTATATTGACCCCACGAAGTCGCCGCTATTATCGACTTCAGAATCTAAATCGGCATCTTCATCAGGGTCCGAAGGACCGGCCACACTGTGACCAACTTTAGATCCCTCCCCAGGAGTCCTGGCCTCTTGAATAATCCGCATCACTTCTTCAATGCTCTGAAGAGGTTGGTCCCGTTCGGTCTCGTAGTTGGTCTTCTCGCCTTCAATGAGTTCTTTAGGCAAATTCTTCAGAAACCACCGGTGCTTCTTTATCTCCGGGATAGTGATCCTCTTTAGGACGAAAAAAGCGGAAAAATAAAATGAAGCCTTTACTTTCACAACAGCATAGAAGGTTGTTGATACTCTACATGGATATCTCGTTTCAGTTATGTCTCATTTGTTCATGGACACTACACAAAAAGTATGCTGTAACATCATTATTCAGAAATTTCCTGACCGCATGCCCACTGCCGATGCCAGAAAGTATCAACATGACTTCAGCACATTTACAGAGAGAGGAATCCCAATTGATAAGGACGAGACTATGCTTCAAATGGCAGGTGATATGCGACGAAAGTTATATCGCCAATTCATAGAGAAAATGTTAAGACAGAATGACAGTTACCTTCGCAGGATTTGCGACAAATATACGAGAAAGGATGTGCCTGCAATCTGTAGACACCCGGATGTAGTCTGGTATCGAGTATTGAACACTCATAATCCTCTGTCACAAACAAGAACTTAAGTTCTCATCCCATAGACTATATCGATGCCCAAAAGGAAGAATCCATACATGCCGAAAAAGAGAATGAACACCCATTTTTCTCATGTTCACTTCCCATTTTGCCTGAACTTACCCCAATGGTCTTGCGGAAATTTCGCGGATCTTCAGGGTCCTCAAATGGGTATCCTCCAACTAACATCACATACAGCGTTACACCACATGACCATACATCTGCAATCTGCAAGACAAGAATAATGATTATTCATTGCAATTCGTACAACAAGGTCGTAAAATGTGAAGGAAATATAGTTCCATCAGTAAGCTAAGATCTGCGGCCAAGTAAGAGCAGAACTTCCAGCATTAGACAGTCATGATCGTGTTGGGAGCACTGTAAATAAGCGATTAGAGAAACATAAATACCTTTCCATCATACTCCTTCCGAGACAGCACCTCTGGAGCAATATAGGCCGGTGTTCCAACTGTTGACTTTGGTTGTGAATGCAACAAAGCTGACTGCAATTACAAAAATTGAGCTGAACGAACATTTGAAGCTCAACTTGGCAACAGATTCTAATAGATGAGAATTAAAATTGACTGATCAATTCTCGGGCCTAGACCTTGTTCCACTGGATTTCACTGACCTTGGAGTAGCCAAAGTCGCATATTTTAAGACGCGGAGTCGGACTTCCATCCAAAAGAGTATTTTCGAGCTTCAGATCTCTGTGACAAATTTCCTGCAACAAGAAAGGAGGATGAAATGAGGAGGAATTCGTTGCTAATTAAGATGTAAAATTTATCAATCGAAAACCTCACCATGGAGTGGCAGTAGCTGACTCCTGATATAAGCTGCTGAAAGAAAAACCTTGCCTGTTGCAAAGGGATGCCGATTTAGGAAATGAAAGACAAATTAACCAAAAGTCCAGCCCATTCCAACAACAATTTGATGCGAGGAGAAGAATGTCGGTTTAATTTTATGGAAGGCACAAAACACCAACCTCATCTTCACTAAACCGACCGGCACTGCATATTCTCTCGAAAAGCTCACCTCCAGCTGCATATTCCATGACTATTGCGAGGTGTGTCGGGGTCAACAGAACCTGCAATGCAGCCACAAGAGTTAGGATGTGTACCTGCTTTACACAGCTCAGCGGGGGCAGCTCAAAATTCACTATGTCACGTTGAATTTCTTATCCTATGGAAGGTGATAATGTTTTGCCAACCACAAGATGCCATGAGTTTTGCAATTCCAAAGACCTCGTAAAACCTTAAGGTGGGTTACTATGGGACTAAGATTTTACAACGCAGTTTGCATCTAATGTGCTATTCAAGTTCCGCTTATAGAGTAGGTTTATGTTAATGTTGAGTTGATTGTTCAGTATGTCAGACGAGCAAAGACAACTTGTATTTAGAGACTTCAATAAAGCTAATGACAAGCAAGATATACTAAGTTTCTCCAATTCAACAATTTGAAACAAATAACTGATACAAATAGATTTGCAAACTATAGATTCAGGGGAGACTAGCTTGACATGCTTTTACCATTTTAAGTTTTACAAAATCTTCAATAGTCTGTCCATCATATGGTCCAAGACAAGAAACTATTGCCATACCTCCTTGAACTTAACAATATTTGGGTGCCTCAGCGATCTGTGGTTAATGATTTCCCTCTGAACATTCTCGTCAATCTGAAACAAGAATGCACAGCACCAGATTGAGGCAATACACATGCACAACAACGAGAATGACGCTGTAACTATCCCGAGACAATGACGATGCTAACACCATAAAGCCAATAAGACATGAAAGGAAACTTGAGGATGAATGGATTCCAAATGCAGCTCCCTATCCGTGGAAAAAGTGGCCAAAAATCTCTGAAAAAATTATCATAACAGTTGAAAGGTACTCTCGTTCACAGCTCAGAAGCTAACTTTCCCGCCTTTTATCCATTAGATAGAACGTTATCCTTCCTATAATCACTTCTAAAGCATCAAATCCGTGAAGAGATGACCTATAATGACACCACTAGGATGTATAAAAACAACAGATACAGTGGCCTGCAATACTGAAGCAATCTGAGGCTAACACACAACAGATGAAGCTTCTGTTCGCGGTTCTAATTGTAACGACCGAAAAAGTCTGTTGATGTTTCGCCATCTTCTCCGAACTCAAGTATATGGATGGATGGACAATCCCGGCTGGAGAAAAACGAGGTGCTTCTAAAATTAACACATTCACACTGTAAATTGATATCCCGACCTTATAGATCAGTCGAACAAATTGATACTGTTCTCAGTGCCTCTTAACTCCTCAGCAAAACTGGAATTAAAGAAGAATCAACCGGAAAAAAACAGCAAAGAATTACCTTTTTTCCTCTTTCGATGTATTTGACAGCAACAAGCTCCTTAGTCTTCTTATCTCTCACCAACCTAGCCACCCCAAAATTCCCAGAACCCAGCTCCTTCAATGGCTCGTATCTCTCCTCCATTCTCCCAAACCAAAACCCAAACACCAACAAGCAAAGCCTTGAAATGCAAAACAACAAGCACAAACTCCCTCAGAAACACGGAAACGTTCACCACTCCAGCAAGAGAAAACAGAGCGTCTCGCACCCAGTTGAGCAGAACTCACGATTCTTCAACAGAGATCAGAATGTGCTTTCAACTGTTTCGATGGGAAGGGGTTCCACACATCGCAGTCGCATTCAGTTCGTTCTAGATAGAATGGAGATACATACCCTTAGAGACACGTACAAGAATCGAAGGGTCGGCCCAAAACGTGGCCTTTCTGCAAAGAGACTGACACCGACTGCACAGAAAATCGAGCCCCGATTTCTCTTCCCAATTTCTGACACGCGTGAGCTTTTCTGTGGACTTTTCAGCTGACGGGGGTCATTGTACTGTCTGAATTGGGGCATGGACAGGGGAGCGCGCTCCATGGGTCCCCACTCCCCAGGTCCTAGCAGACCAGTAATTTCAGTTAGTCAAAAGAGAGCTACAGTCGTTAACGGCGGGTGGAGAGGCTGGGAATGCCATCGAATCATTAGGTGCCTCCTACGTTTGATCACGACAGTAGTGATAGTTCTGGCTTCCCACCTCCTTGTACAAAGATATTTGTAACGTTGATATTCGAAAATATCTAATTACAAAATGTATCCCAGTTGATATTCGAAAATAATTAACTCAGTTACAAATATTAACTCAAAATAATTCATTAATACAAAGTCTTTATTACAGACAAGTTGTCCACCACGAAAATAATTTGGCCTTTTTTTATGAACAAAATGACACAAATAATCCCTAAATTTTGACAGAATATGCAATCTGGTCCCTCACTTTTAATTTGTTCAATTTAGTCTCTGAACTTTGGCAGAATGTGCAATTTGATCCCTAAAATTTTGACTTGTTCAATTAAGTCATTGAACTTTTAGTAAATGTTCAATTTAGTCATTGGACTATAGGAAAATGTTTAACGTTATCCCTAATCTTAAATTAACAAAAGTACTATATTGAATATTTTCCTATAATTCAAGGACTAGATTGAACGTGCACTAAAAGTTTAAGGACTAAATTGAATAAGTCAAAAGTTTATGGATCAAATGGCACATTCCGCTAAAGTTCATGGACTAAATAGAACAAATTAAAAGTTCAGGGATCAGATTGCATATTTTGTCAAAGTTCAGAAATAATTTATGTAAATATTCCTTATTTTTTGGAATATAACGAAAGCAACCCAAATTCCTAAACATTTTTTTTTTCCAGAGGGACGCGTGTCTGATTTTGAACGAATAGTCTTGTTATAATGGGACGACCTTCCTCTAACTTGCCCTAGCTCGTGTGCAACGTACCCGTTTTCTTATCGGTTCCATAAGATTCGTCACTTTACATGGTCTGGACTAGATACGATCCCGATGACGTGGGCTCAGCATTATGCAGCCAAAATTGCCCGGAGAAAGCTCCATCTTGGTCCCGGCTCTTTGACCGATTGAGAAAGTGATTAGATCAGCTTTCAACGACCATTCGCTCCTACATACTTGATTTTTTCCCCTTTTATAATTAATCCAAGAATCGCCGAAAGGGAAACAATGGGACCATAAGAACGAACCGTGGGTAGATTTGTTAATTCCATTTATATATATATAGGGAGTTATATATATAGTTATCAAATAATTATTTATCTTTTAGGCCGGTGGATGGATGGAATGATCGTTGTATGAGTTTTGTCGTTGTTTATTAGATTCAATTGGATTTTGATCAAGCATCGCCATCATGATCTAATGAACAATTAAATTAGTGGATGGCCTTGAGCTTTAACGCCCCACGCAAGAGAGGTATAGTTTCGGATGATCACAGGCTTAAAATTCATATAAGCACGAGCGTGATTATTTCATGGCCTTGAGTTTTAATGATGGGTAAAGATGTTAGTTTAACAAGAAATTCCAATTAAGCTTTTTAGGGTTAATATCACAAAAAACTCCAAACCTGCACACTTGTGATAAATTTATCACAAATTATTTTTTGATCACTACAAACCCTCAAATTAGTACACCTGATAAAATTATCTCAAACTATTTTTTTCACCATGAAAAGCCCTCAAAGTGGTACACCTGCAATAAATTGACCTTAAAAATTTTTTACCACAAAAAAATAAAAAACCAAACCAGTATACCTGTGAAAAATTTACCTTTCATTAATTTTTATGAAATTGATGAGTTTAGATGACACGTGGCAGTTGATAAGTATATCAGTTTGGAATTGTTACCATTTGTTTATCAAGGATGTATCAATTTGAGATTTTTCATGGTATTAACTGGAAATTAAATTTGTCACAAATTATACCAGTTTGAAAGTTTTTGTGATTAAAAAATTAATTTGTGGTAAATTTATCACAGGTGTACTAGTCTGGAATTATTTTGTCAGGAAAATGATTTGGGGAAACTTTGTTACAAGTGTATCAATTTGAATTTTTTTTGTCAAAAAAAAAATTTTGCATAAATTTATCACAGATATACCACTCTGAGATTTTTTGTGGCAAAAAAAAAATTTGACATAATTTTATCATAAGCATATCAGTTTGGGATATTTCGTAACATTAACTTAATTTTTTATTTTCTTATTCTTTGCGAACGTTAAGGAAGTTGTATGTAGATAGGTTAGGCTTGGAATTACTTGGCCATATTCTTATTTTTTCTTGTTAAGGATTAGGGAGCTGATAAAAAAATTAATTATGTTTATCTCCAACGTAATGAGTTAAACAACTAGCCCATTCGACGGAGAAAACTCACACGTATCTTTTGGGTATAAGTGGATTTGAACAACAAGCTAGACCGAACATCGATTCGTAGTTGGGACTGCACGAATAGTTTTGGAGGTCGAGGATGTTATTTTAGGAGATAACTGTGTAAACAAGTTGTCTCCAAGTACCAATGGGCCCATTAGAGGGCTAATTGGGCTCGACTATGTTAATCCTACAGGATCACCACACTTTTCTAAGCCAGGCCAGTTTCATAATCGATTAATTAACGGTATAATTGATCATGAGTCCAAGTACATTGCTTAAGAAATTGTCCAATCAATCTTAAAATTATTGTATGGATGTCAATTCAGTCCTAAATTGTCATATTTTATCGTATTAGTCTTAAAATTTTGCGCGATGATTCAATGCAGTCCTTTTGATCAATTTTCACCATAAATCACATTCATGGCAGTGTGTCATATAGCACAGGTAGCAATGATTGGATTGTCGCACCATCAATTTTTGGCAAAAATTAAACAAAAGGAGTACATTGGAGTTTCAAATAAATGAGAACTAAATTGATAAAAAATTTTAAAAAATAGAACTGTTTATATCCATAGATATTTTCCCAAGCATAAAGTGCCAAGGGATGGGTTAGAGAAAGGCCTTTTACCTCCAAAAAAAACTCGAATTTTAGTTTTTTTTTATAACTAAGGTGTCTGGGTCAGCTTGCACGCACTTCGACTATTCCTTGAGGGAGATTAGCACAGCAACCCTTCGCCATGGCCCCCCACTTAAATCACAGGTGCTCATCTAGGGAATCGAACCTGAGACCAATGCGTCTAAGCACACAATCCCAAGTGCGCCCCTAATCAACTGAGCTACCCATAGGTGGGTGAATTTTAGTATTTGTGTCAATTATATACAATGTTTTTTTTGTCGCATAAAAAATATTCAACCTTTACTTTCTACTACCGTCAGTCTTCTGTTTATAATTAACATTAGTTAATCCTACGTGGCTTGAATTTTCTCGCCGAATTTACCAATGAATTTTTAAAATTTACAAACAGTAGATTTCATAGATGATGAGATTTTAAATAATTCATCGGAATATCCTTATATCTAACCGTTCTTTAGGCTATTGAGTGTCGAAAAAAATACGAAACGCACTTCTTTAGTGACTATATACCTCCCGACAATATATAAAAGAAACATACAACAGAAGAGAAGTTCGAAATTTTTTCATGTCTGTTTTGCTGAAATGTAATTCATTAATGAAGTTCATAAGATTAATTAATGATGATTATAGTCGGAAGGTTAATAATGGTAAAATTGAGAAAAAAGTAAAAATTGAAGGATTTTTATGAGATAAAAAAATTATGAATATAATATGGGATAGATGATAAAGCTTAGGGTTTTTTTGGTGCTAAGCTGATAAAATTAGGATAAAAGAAAAAGTTTGAGTTAGAATTGTGACAAAAGTAAAAATTGAATGTTTTTTTATGAGACAAAAAAATTGGATATAATTATCACAAATGCTAAAGTTGGAGTTTTTTTGCGTATTAGACCGTTAGAAAAAGTATCTAATGATGAAATGCCCAATGCACCCCGATTGGCTCGACGATGCAATTTATGTATTGTTTTCATTTTCCTATATGTAATGAATTTGGAAAACAACCTAGGTCTAACTAGAAGTGTCAATGGATCGAGTCAAGTTGCATGATACCCAACCCGACCCGACATGACACGAAACACTATAGAAATATAATCCAAAACTATAGGATCGGGTCCGTACTGATTGGGTTTATGGTTTCTTTTTTATTAATTACTTAAAGAACCTTATCTTACACACGATATGAATATAGTTGTTGAATGGCATACCACGACAATTAAACTCACCACTCATCTAATAAATTAAAAAATAACCGTTGCAAATTGAAGTACATAATACTAAGCGCTGCAATTTTTTGATTTGAAAATGACGGCAAAGAATAAGTGTATCTTAAGCTTTCAATTTGCTGAATCAATTTTTGATAATTGCCGGTTTATACCTAAATCGGAATACAAACCCACCGGACTTGACCCAAAATCGCGTTTTTTTTAAATAATTTTTTAAAAAATAAATATTTACAAAATTAATTCAAAAAATTTATATTTATAATTTTAGGTCTTCCTCGGCAATTCAATTGCCGAGGGAGACTTGGAGGCCTACATGCGTGCCCCCCTCCCTCTCCCTTGGGAACCTCTTCCTCTATTGCTTAGGGAGAGAGGGTTTAATTTTATTATAATAATTATTATTTAAAATAGTATAAAAATAAAAAATACTTATAATATTAGATTAAAAAATAAATTATTTAAAAATTTGCATCTTGCACTTTTAATTTATTTGCTTTGCTCGGTAGTTGGATTGCCAAGCAAAGTATTTTATTTTTTAATTTACGTAAATATTTTTTGACGTTATCTCGTCGCTTTGCGGTCTCGTCATAAAAATAATATTTTACGCGCTTCGACTCCAAGAAAAATGAGCGAACGAGCAAGGCGACAACATTTGCTTGTATGGTCGCGGAGCGATTATATTTACGTAAAAAAATATTTATGCGCTTCGCTTTTCTCGGAGTGAGATATGATTGCTCCGTGGCCCCGGAGCGAACGCCAAAGTCATTGTCTCGCTCGAGCATCGCATAAATATTTTTTTTTATGTAAATATGATCGCTTCGTGGCCCCGCAAGCGAACGTCGTCACCTCGCCTGTTCGCTCGATTTTCTCGGAGTCGAGGTGAGTAAATATTTTTTTTACCTAAACATTATCGCTTCATGGCCCCGCGAGCGAACATTGTTGCCTCGCTCGTTCGCTCACTTTTCTCGGAGTCGAGGCGCGTAAATAATTTTTTATGTAAATATGATCGCTCCTCGGCCCCATGAGCGAACTCCGTTACCTTGCTCGTTTGCTCGCTTTTTTCGAAGTCGAGGCGCGCAAATATTTTTTTCACACAAATATGATTGATTTGCGGTCCCGCGAGCAAACATCGTCGTCTCGCTCATTCGCTCGCTTTTCTCGGAGTTGAGACGCGTAAATATTTTTTTTTTACGTAAATATGATCGTTCTGTGGCCCCACGAGCAAACTCCGTCACCTCGCTTGTTTTTCTCATAATCGAGGTGGGTAAATATTTTTTGTGTATAAATATGATTGCTCCGTGACCCCGCAAGCAAATGTCGTAGCCTTTTATGTAAATATGATTGGTATGCGACCCCGCGAGCAAATGTCTTCGCCTCGCTCATTTTTCTTGGAGTCGAGGCATGTAAATATTTTTTTACGACGAGACCGCAAAGCGACGAGGAGGCGTCGAAAAAATATTTACGTAAATTACAAAAATTAAAATGTAGTTGGACTGCCGAGCAAAGCAAACATATTAAAAGTACAAGAACCAAAATTTTAAATAAATTATTTTTTAAATTTAATATTGTAAATACTTTTTTTATTTTTATATTATTTTGCAAAAAACCGATAAAAAGGGGTAAGGGGTGGTGCCAAGGAAGGGGGGACGGGGGGGGGGGGGGGGGCGCAACCCTCCTCTCCCTCGGCGATAGAGGGAGAGGGGGCCATGGATGAATTGCTGAGAGAGAGGGAGGGGGTCCCGGAGTTGCCGAGAGAGTTCTAAAATGGTTAATATAATTTTTTTAATTAATTTTATAAAATTAATTTTTTTAAAATTTTCAAAAAAAGCCCCCCAAAATCTTTATAATACCCAGAGTTTCAAGTAATTAACCAAACCGAAGTCACCCGAAAATTTCAAGTTGGTATGAATATACCGTGCGGTTTTGACTCCTCTAGGTATTAAAACTCAACACTATTAAAAGAATTCTGGAAATGCCTTACCACCTACTCACTATTTAAATCCACTTTATACAACGTTATTATTATTACTATTTCCAAAAAATAATTATTAAGTAACATTGCAGGATTTAGAGAAATGTTTTTTAAAAAAATCATTATGAATTTCTCAAAATGGCACGCTCATGTCCACATTTTTATCCTTGGAAATCATCTTACGGCTAGAAGTTAATTTTTTTAAAACTTTTGAAGAAAAATTAATTTTTTTTGAACTTATGAGGCTTAGTAAATTCATGCCCCTTTATTCTCCAAAATATAGAAAATGTTACCGAATCTTTGACATAACTACGGTCCACACGGCACACACACGCACTATTCTTCTGACCATAAATTGCACGCGTCATACACACTGATCAACGGGCGACGCTGGTCAAAACCAGAATCATCTATGCCAGTTCTCGACCGTCCGATCGGATTACTATGGCCACAGGCCGTCGATGCTCTCCTGCTCTGGAGCTTCCTTCGTTCCCCGCGCCCTCTCTCCCAGTCGGCGCCAATCAAAGCCAACAAATAAAACAGACGCACCCAACCAGCTTCAACTTCTCTCTCTATAAATCTCTCTCTCTCTCTCTCTCTCTCGCTCGCTCGGTCTGAAATCGTCTTGCGGTCTCGGTCGCAACGAGGCATCATCCAGCTGGCGATTTTGTCGGTACGTGCGGTTTCGATTTTCTGCGCCGACGATGCTTTGCTCTAGAATTCGATTTCTGGTTTCATGGACGACGTTCTTGTTCTCGCTCCTCATGAAATTGTTTTCTTGGCTTTCAGTTGCTTAAGATGACGTGTTTGTTTTTCGTATTCTGCATGTTCGAGTCAAAACATGTAGTCCGTTTCGGTGGTTGACGAAAGGATGAAGGAAGTTTACGAGAAAGTTTGGCGTTCAATTTCTGGTGCCTCCGGAGTAATGTCGAACCTGAATGCGGCGTTTGAATTGTTTTTAGGGGGTTTGTTGGTTTTCGATCGTGTGGATGGATGACGTGAGGGAGAGAGTTTTGATGCTAATTGCGAGAATGTGCCTGAGTCCTGAATTTATGGTAAAGCCGCCGGGTGATTGAAATGATTCTTTTAGGCTCCGTAAATGGATGATGTGGAAAATATTCTTCTGAAAATGATCACTTGTGTTGCTTACAATTATGAATAAACCAAAAATATTTTCACCATCAATCTGTTTAGACATAAATTGTTGTCGACTATGGAAACATTTTTCACTGATTAATCATTTCAAATGATACAAGAGACCATTTTTAGGAAAATATTTTTTCCAGATAGTCTAACGAAGCCTTAGAGATAATTGCTGGATGATAATCTGTCGATTGAGCCTTCATAATCATCTGATAGGACCAGCAGTAGTTTTGCCCTTTTTTTCTGAAGAATGTAGGGTTAATAGGCTCAGGCAAAGATTGAAATGAAACTTATAGCTTGGTGAATCTGAAAGTCTAAACTTTCAATTGTAATATCTATTTGGGATATGTCATTGTTTATAGAGTTACGTTCTTTTCTTTCTTTTCCCTGCATTATGTTACAATGAGAAAAACTTGCTTATATTTTTTCACATGGTGATCTTCCCATTTGGTTTGCACTTTTCAAGGTTAAGATGGTTTTGATAATATATTGTAGTGAAGCTCATTGAGTGTCTTGTAGTCCGCTGCTTCCTCTATCTTCTTCGGTAAATGGGCTGTTTCCCATCGTCACACAGAGCACACTTTGCTGGATACTATGACCCTGCAACCCTTGCTTCGGAAACAGCTTGTAAGTCCTCACATCAGCGACAAGTTTTTCATGTAACAAAGCAATTTCCTTTACCAGTTGCATGCTATAGTTAGCAGATTAAGGAAACTCAGCCTTGTTTGGGTAGATTCTGTTTGAAATTCTGTTTCAGTTACCTGTGGGAACTTTCTAGGCTTTGTTAAGAACAGTTTTTGCATGATATGAATGACGCCCAAAGAATTTTCCTCTTTCGTTTTTTAAGCTTGAGATATGGCCTGGGTGAAAACCATGAAGCTATTGCTATTATGTCCAATACCAGCTCACATATTTCTCCTTAAACCGACGGGTCTTCATAAGCTGTTGTTCAATTTGGAGTTCGACATTTGGTGTTGGTTTAAATTGTCCTTGTAACTATGGAAGATGGTTTATCAGGTGAAGGGAAGAAGTGCACAGTTTACAACAACGGAACACTTCCTAACATTGTAAATAGTTTTTGCTAAGTATGTCAATAGGCCATGCTAGGAAATGGACAATATGCAACTCTGAGATGTCAAATATTTAGATTAGGAAAATGGAAGATGCTATTCTGTCTTACATTTCACGTTGAGTCCTAGTGCTACTTAGTGCAACATCTCTTTCTCGTCTCATGCACTAATCTCCACAGTTGATTTAATCCACTCATGTTATGCTGTGATTGGCCAGTTAGTGTCAGCGAAGTCGAAGCATTGTTCGAGCTATACAAGAGTATGAGCAGCTCCGTAATTGATGATGGGCTAATAAATAAGGTAATGCACACATATTCCTCTGACAAGGTGCTGTTATGCGTACTTTATTATATGTAGTGTGTTTCAGTCTCCTTACTCTGGGCCAATTCACATTCTTCATACTTGCACATGCTCTTGAAAGATTCTTCATTTCCTTAAAGTTGTAATTCAACCAAGAAACGATCGTTACTTGCCTTATTCAGTTGGTGCCTCGTGTTGTCCTTAAAATGTACTTGGTAGCTGCAGCAGTATCTCCTGTGTTTTCTAAGCACCATGATTTTCTTCCATGGCCAACTAGCTTTTGTTTTTCCTTTATGAGAAGCCTCTTTTGCAGCAGTAAGATGTGCTACAATTTTCGACATTACCTGAAAGATGGTCCTGTGGCGTCACAAAAAGTTGTATATATCGATGGAAGCCCAATTAGAACATGTAGAGCCTTACCCAACAGAAATATCTAGGAGAAGTTTCTTTAATAGTGTCCTTGTGAGGAGATTCTCTAATTGCAATAGTGTGTTGTGGAGAATTGATCTCATTTATTGTAGTAGGTAGAGTAAATTCATCATATTTCTTTGAGATTTTTCATGCTGTGTATGTAGGCTTTAAGTAGATCGTGTATTCTTAACGTTTCACTTTCTTGTTTTGACTTTTGATAATATGGAGAATTTGAATACTTCTGTTGTTAATGCAGGAGGAGTTTCAGTTGGCTTTATTCAAGAACAGAAAGAAGGAGAATCTCTTTGCTAACCGGGTAACCAATGTTTGCCCGTTTTGGTTTCCTGTAGTTATAGCACCCTTTTTTAGTTTCAAACCAAGAGACCTTATGATGATAGTTCGTTCGATGTGGTGCCACAATAACTATTCTTAGAAGCTCCCCTCGTTGAGGCTCATAACTTCTTGTAGTCAGCGCATCTTCCACTATCCGCTTACGTCTCAATTGATTTTGCTGCGCGCTTCACGTTATGAATTTCTATGAAAGTAAGATGTATTCTTAGATTGAAGTTTTCTGAATTGCAGATTTTTGATCTTTTTGACGTTAAACACAAGGGCTTCATTGACTTCGGTGACTTTGTTAGATCTCTCAATGTTTTCCATCCTAATGTCCCTCAAGAAGACAAGATTAATTGTAAGTCATTGGCTGCAAGAAAGACCTTCAAAATTTACAGTTGCAAACATCTGCTGAGCATCCATGATTTTTTATTTATTAATGTATGATCATATGGGTCTGAATCATTGCAGTTTCGTTTAAGCTTTATGATTTGGAAAGCACGGGATTCATTGAGCGGCATGAGGTAAGCTGATTGATTGATTAATCATCAAGTTTTTGTTTTTTTAAGTGAGAATAAGCTGATACTTCCTTTCTTTCCTTTGGTTTCTTCTTAGATAATCTGCCTGAGAAATTTTTTCACCTTAATTGCGTTATGCCTTTAATTGCTTTTCTGTCATTGGTTTCTTAGTCCAACAAACTATGCATGTAACTTGGCTTCCTAGGAACTCACATTACTCGACGTTTGTGACATATATACCAATAGACCACTATTAAGAGATTTCTCTTCCAAGTCTTCCGAGCAATTTTTTTAATCGCTTGGTTGTAGAGGGAAGAGCTGGAATTTCTTGCCCGAGAAGAGCAGATTTTGGGAATAGCTGGAAGAGATTTTAAGGCGGATACCACACGAGGAGAAGGTATTCATAGGAGGAGATCTAAATGGACATGTCGGTCAGAGTACTGGAGGTTTTGACAGAGTTCATGGAGATTTTGGATATGGGACTAGAAATGAGGCTGGCGAAGACATCTTGAGTGTGGCATTAGCTTATGATTTGATGTTGGTAAATACCTTTTTTAGGAAAAGAGAATCACATCTAATCACTTTTCGCAGTGGTCAAAATTATAACCAGATTGATTTCTTTCTTGCCAGAAGAGAGGATAGAGCTTCATATGTAGATTATAAGGTATACCCTGGTGAATGTGTAGTTACACAACATAAGTTGATGGTCTTAGAAGTTCGGTATAACAAAATACAGAAGATGAAGAGAAGTGCGCAGCACCCCAGAGTAAGATGGTGGAAGTTACATGAGGAGAAACAAACAGAATTCAAGGAAAGAATGCTACAGGAAGTACCGTGGCGACTGAAGGACGAAGTAAATATGATGTGGAAGGAGATGTCTAACTGCATCCAGACAGTGGCAAAAGGGGTGTTAGGGGAAAGTAGGGGAATGAACATCAAATAAAAGAAACCTGATGGTGGAATGAAGAGGTGTAGGAGGCAATTAAGCAGAAGAATGAGTGTTTTAGATGCCTACATAAATGTTCTAATGAAGAGAATTTGCAAAAGTTTAGATTGGCGAGAAAAAGTACCAAGAAAGCTGTACGAGAGGCTAGAGGCAAAGTTTTCACCGATATGTACAACAAACTTGGGAGCAAAGAAGGAGAAAAAAGCATCTATAGACTTGCAAAGTCAAGAGACAAGAAAAGTAAAGACTTGACGCAGGTTAGATGTATCAATGATGAAAATCAAACACTCTTAATAAGAGATGAAGACGTCAAGGGCAGATGGATGAGTTATTTTAACAAACTTTTTAATGGGGAGAGCGAAAGAGGTGAGGTGGATCTGGAAGATATTTCTGATGATTCAAATAGAAGGTTTGTGCGTAGAGTTAAAGCACGGGAAATTAGGGAGACATTAAAAAATATGAAGACTAGTAAAGTCTTGGGACCCGATGGTATTTTTATTGAAGTGTGGAGATATTTAGGGAATGTAGCAATAAGTTGCTTGACTAGTCTTTTTAACAAGATCCTCCATACTAATAAGATGCCTGATGAATGGAGGAAGAATATACTTGTGCCTATATACAAGAACAAGGGGGATATCCAGAATTGTTTTAACTATAGAGTCATCAAGCTTATGAGCCATACAATGAAGCTATGGGAGAGAATTATTGAGCATCGTTTGAGGATAAAGACCAATGTTTTTGTCAATCAATTTGGATTTATGCCAGGAAGATCTACCATGGAGGCTATTTTCTTAATACGACAATTGATGGAGAGATATCGAAAAAGAAAGAAGTACCTCCATATGGTGTTTATTGATCTCGAGAAGGCGTATGATAGGGTTCCAAGAAAGGTTTTGTGGTGGATTCTTGAGAAGAAAAAAATACTTTCAAAGTATGTCGAGGCAATCAAGAACATGTATGACGGTGCTACTACATGTGTGAAAGCTTGTAATGGCACATCAAGTTATTTTCCAATCACAGTAGGCTTACACCAAGGTTCTGCTTTGAGCCCTTACCTTTTTATCTTGGTTATGAATGAGCTAACAAAAGATATTCAAGATGAGATGCCGTGGTGTATGCTATTTGCAGACGATATCGTGCTTATTGACGAGACCAGAGCTGGGGTTAATGCTAAGTTAGAAGTATGGATAATCACGTTAGAATCTAAAGGATTTACGCTAAGTCGAAGTAAGACGGAATACTTGAAGCGTGAGTTTGACACGGCAGGAAGAGAGGATCAAGAAGCCGTAAATATGCTCAGACAGAAGGTAACCAAGAAAGATACATTTAGATATCTGGGATCAATATTGCAAACGAAGGGAGAGATTGATGAGGATGTAAGCCATATAATCAGAGTAGGTTGGATGAAATGGCGCAGTGCATCGAGATTTTTGTGTGATCGCAAAATTCATCTTAGACTAAAAGGAAAATTTTATAAAACAGCAGTCAGACTTGCCATGTTATACGGAGCTGAATGTTGGCCAGCACAAAGGAAACATGAGCATAAAATGGAAGTAGCGGAAATGAGGATGTTAAGGTGGATGTGTGGTCATATAAGGATGGATAAGATAAGAAATGAAGAGATTCGACGAAAAGTTGGAGTAGAACCGGTGGCGGAAAAGATGAGAGAGCATAGATTGAGATGGTTTGGGCATATTCTCCGAAGGCCCTTAGACGCACTGGTACGAACAGATGTTTGCTATCGAGAGTATAACACGAGAAAAGCAAGAGGTCGGTCGAAACTTACTTGGGGAAAGCAGTAAAACAAGATTTAATGGAATGGGAAATAGATTGGCGTACGGTTTGTCTTAGGAGGAAGGCTATTAGTGTTGTGGAGGGGTAGTGTATAGATAGATAAATAGATAGATATATACTTATTTTTTTTTTTACACATTTATCTTTTTTCCCTCTTTTGATTCTGCTTTTATTTTTATGATTCTTTGGGGTTCATCGACCGCCGACCCCGACTAGTTTGGGATAAAGGTGTTATTGATGTTGATGTATGTTGATGTTGGTTGTAGAGGGGATAACTTGCGTAAAGATATGCTTTCATCTATGAGAGAGATGTCGTAAAAGTAAAAGTCCCCCTTTAACGGGCTTTCATTGGTTGATGGTGGAGATGGGATATGGGAAAACATACGCTTCACTTTTTTCCATGTCCCTCCCCCTCATCTAGCTACAAGGGAAAAAAACTCAAATGAGATGCGCATGATAGCATCTGTCCAGAGTTCTATAAGCACAATGAAATTGCAGCTTTACAGATATTTATTTTTAAAAAAATTCTTGTCTGGATATGCTGATTGGAATATGATGGTATTCTAAGTTTTTGTGTATTCTACTTCATTGATAAAGGCATCCATGTGATTTTGGCAGGTCAAGCAAATGTTGATAGCTCTTCTGTGTGAATCAGAAATGAACTTATCTGACGAAACGATCGAGATAATACTTGACAAGGTGAGCTGTTGTTGCTGAGATAATCAAAAGAGAAACCTATTTGTGACTGTCTAGGAAGTTCTTGAAGATGATTGTTTTTGGCAGGGCTAGGTACTCCTGTGTTAACTATTTTGTTTCTTCGCTCAAGTGTTCCTGAACTTATTCTTCTTCACTTTGATTGGATGCATCTTAATGCACATGGAATGATATATTATTATACGCATTAGGCCCTCTTTCAAGCCTCTCATCTCTCATTGGATCCAATTCCCTTAGGTTGAGTGCTAGAGCTGGCTATTCACTAGCGCAGGTTCTAGTAGGATTAAGTCAACATAATCGTTTTCTCCTGCTGATTCATTTATGGCACTTCTGTCTGCCGCAGACTTTTCTCCAAGCTGATGTAAACGAGGATGGGAAGATAGATATGTGCGAATGGCAAAACTTTGTTTCTAGAAATCCTTCCTTGCTCAAGATTATGACCCTCCCTTACTTGAGGTCAGCCAAATTGTGGTTACGTCCAGGTTGTGACTATAATGTAGCTAAACTTGAAATTCATACTTTGGAGTACGTTCTTTCTTGCAGGGATATAACAACGACGTTTCCTAGTTTTGTATTCCATTCCACGGTTGAGGAGACTGTTACCTAAGTAGGTTGTATACGAGAACCACGCCAATTAAGTTCCTGTTTTACCCAAAATCCATGGAACGTGAGATGCTTCATTCGAGGCCAAAGCATCTGCATTACTACTAGAATGGAACTTTGCCTAATGTAGAGAGGATTGGGCAATAGGGTGAAGTTTTTTCAGTCTTTTTTTAGCATTTTATAGTGCAAATCCTGGTTGAGGATCACTCATGCAGTGTTTATTGGGAAAAGTTGCATGTGACATTCATGGTTTGGGTTAGGTTTAGTGAGATTTGGAGATTAATCAAAACTATTGAATTGGAAGAAAAAAGAATCTGATTTTGTTGAAACAAATGCGGAAAAACAAATACAGAACACTAGGATTTATGTGGTTCGATCAAGATGATTTACGTTCATGAGCGAGACAAAAATAAGATTTCACTATAATCAAAGAGAGTGTAGTTTACAGAATTCGGTTTTCACGACTTTACGAAATCACATGGCTCAAAAAATTCTCATATGACGAAAATACTTCGTACAAGAGAATAAACCTTAGTCGCAACATAAAAATAGGGCCAAAAAAATTTTCTCGAGGGCGTTGACTTCGAATCTTCATAGAGATCTGTTTACACCCCTATAGAGATTTGTTCGCTTCTCCGAATTGGGCTTATCAGCTCAATTCTCTGCATCACAAATTAAATCTCAATTTTTCTCCACTTTTGAGCCGCACAAAAAATATGTCGGGTTGGGTCGAGTGATTAACCAAATCGAATGCATAAAATTCAAGACATATTTAACAGATTCGATCTCGGGCAATAATATGACATTTTCCTCTGTCTAAGATCTTAGCTGATAATTCTTTTGCTCGGATCTGGTTATTGAAAGAACTGATGACAGTAGCCAAATTTTCATGCATATATATCACTAAATTTTCGCGTCAGGTCGTTCGTCTGTGCAATACTCTTTCCTAAGCCCGCCAACTCTCCTTTCGGGCTAAGTAGGCTTAGTGGCCCTGATGACTTAAGGATGTAATTTGGTCAAAATCGAGATTCACCCATCTCTCTCTCTTTTTTTTTTTTTGCTGCTGAATTTAATCATGCCAAGCTAGATGTTTAGCTGGGAAAGCAGTCTACTAGGAAGTATTGATATTTTTTGGGAACCTCATGTCGTGTGGACATTTTTCGAGAAATCGACACGTGGTCGGTATTCTAGACTCAGCAACGACAAGCAAGACTAGCATCTCGACATAACATTTCGCCACTCACGAATTAATTTTAAGCATTTTCAATAAATTATGTGTCAAAATATAAATTTATTAAAAATATATATACTTAATTATTATATCTAATTATCTCAAAATTACTATATCCGGTCAACAAAAAAAAAAGAACTAATTGTGAATTCCTAAGAAAAGAAAAGTAAATTACTGCTAATATTTATATATGGACATGATTTATCACGTATATATAAAAATAGATATATAATATACAACATGAAAATATCCCTTTTTTTTTTTTTTTTGGTCAAACGTGACTTTGTCTCTATGTGTAGAAATTCTTTGTTAGTTTATAAACGACGTGCCGACTGTTTCCCACTCCCGTGCGGCGCCGAGGAGCTCAGCTCTAACTTGCCCGCACGTGCTCGTCAATGGCGGAGCATGTCTTAGCTGAAGCCGGAAGCTATCTACGTATCTTGTTGCCGCTGACGATGGAAGCATTTGATTGAGTATGCGTCCATGCATGCACCAATTGGTCCCATTTCTCGGCCTGACCACAACCACTTTCTGAGGCTGCCCACCATTCCCATGGAAACCCCGTGTCCACAGGCATGCTTCAGAAACACCCTTATCGTTCTTTTTCTACATTTGCTGCTTTTCAATCTTCATTTTGTGTGGATGCAATAAGATCATCCAAGAGGGTGCTGGAGAAAAGTATGGTTGTGTGGCTTCTGCATTAGTCTGGCTCTCTCAATTTTGAGGACGACCTTGGCATTTTCGAACGTGCACATGCGTTGTTCGACATAATGCCCAAGTCGTATTGCAACTTCATAGCGATCGATTACACGCCTCTCGGGTATGCTTCAAACTTCTTGACGTTCCCAAGACCATGCTGTATAACCAACCGAGATATGTTCGAAAGTGCTCTATCTTCCAGAAGCTTTGAATGCCACTGTACTGCTATTTTTCATTCGTTAGCACCATTTTATTGTCTACATTCTTGATCGTATTTATGCATGACGGAAGATAAGATTTTAAGAAGATGACTAATGGGATATATACGGGTATGGTTCTCTGTTTTATGTTCGTTGTTCCTTTTTTTTTACAATATCGTCTTGCTAGTAATCGCATTTCAAAACTACTTTAATGAATACTTGCGTTATTAAAGCTTGTCTTTTCCCTTGTATTGTACAGGTTTTTGTAGGGTCAAGTTGTTCAATTGCTGGAATCGAAAGATGCTTCTCCGTGAGCTTGAAGCTTTTCAGTTTGCATAGATTGGCTTTGAAATGCAAAGACAGATCATTTACTCAAAGGCCTTGATGCTTGATTGAATCCCTCAAATTGTTTCAACCGGGTGTCGGCTTATCGAAAGCCTGACCATTAGCCCAGTAAACCTGGTTGTCAAGCAGGGAAGTGGTTGCCTCATTTGAGGTTAGTAACACAGTCATCTGTGTTAGCCAGTAATGCGAGATGAAGAATTTCTGCTGAAACTATTTGTAAGCTTCTGCAAGTGTCAGGTTATACTCACTTGTCTTAGAATGGCTTTAACAACACGAGGAGAAATTTTTGTGCATCATTGCATTGGAAAGAGCTATCTCTTGAGATTATTTTTTCCTTACTTCAGTCAGAAGAGAGCTTTATCATGGAGACAAAATAGAGAGTTCATACTCTGCAAAAGCACTAATATAGCATCAAATTCAACTCAAGCACTTTTGTTGGAGAAACTTGGAGTTGCACTTAAAGATCACAAAATAGAAGAAGCCTGGGATATATTCAAGGATTATAGAAAGTCATATGATATTTCTGATCGTTCTCTCATCAATAGATTACTCACTGGACTTTCATACTCATCTGACCCACAATGGCTACGCAGAGCTTGTGATTTAGTTTTCAAGCACTGGAAGAGAAAATCCCACCTTTTTCATGTTGAAGTTCTAGGTAAGTTGGCTCTATCGGTGGCAAGAGCCAAAATGCCAATTCCAGCCTCAATGATCCTCAGATTGCTGCTGGAGAAGAAGTATCTACCACCCTTTGACATATTGAATTTAGTAATACTGCATATGGTTAAGACAGAAATTGGGACATATCTTGCAGCCAATATACTGTTTCAGATATTCGATTCTTGCCAGCACATAACCATACGCAGTAGCAATCTTCAAAACAAGATGAAGTCTGACACAATCATCTTTAATTTAGTGCTTGATTCTTGTGTGAGGTTTGGATCAGCATTAAAAGGCCAAGACATAATCGAGTTTATGGCACAGTCAGGAGTTGTTGCAGATGCACACTCGATTAATATCATTGCGCAGCTTTATGAGATGAATGGGCAGAGGGATGAGATTAAGAACTATAAGGGACATGTTGATCGCGTTCCAGTTGCACTTGTTCCTCATTATCAGTCTTTCTATAATAGTTTCTTGAGCTTGCACTTCAAGTTTACCGATATCAGTGCTGCTGCTGAACTTGTCTTGGATTTGAATAGATATCGCGAGGCTCTTCCTCTGAACAATGAAGAGAGGCCTCACCTTGTCTCAGTTGGATCTCCCAATCTCAAGAGTGGACTGAAGATGAGAATTCTGCCCAAGCAACTGGATATAGATCACACCTTTGAAGCGGAAAGGAAAGAAGATCTTGTTGCAGTTAGGAATGGAAAGTTCAACCTCACCAACAAAGCTCTTGCCAAGTTCATATATGAATACAGAAGAATTGGGAGGATCGGCGAGCTTTCAAAGCTTTTGTTAAGTATTCAGGAACAGAAGTTGTCATCGGGCGGATGTCATCTGTTTCTGTGTGTGATCAATGCGTGCATAGGCATAGGTTGGCCGGAGACTGCTCATGATCTCTTGGATGACTTTGAACTTGCTGGGGCTGCTATTGACTCTTCTGTGCATATCGCACTTCTGGAAGCGTATTATGAACGAGGCATGCTTAAGGAAGCAAATGGACTGTTAAAACAGATGAAGAAGATTGGTGTGCTCAGTAATTCTTTTGATGAGACGAGCATTTTCGCTCGTGTTCTGGAGAAAGCAGCCACAAGTGAACCCAGTTATAATATGTCATCTGCTGTTGAATGTTCAGATCTGACCAAAATGCTGGTTCAAATTATTGAAGAGGAGGAAAAGTCCACTCCATGTGTGCTTTACGAGCTGAATACCTCAATTTACTTTTTCTGCAAGGCGGAAATGATGGAGGATGCTTTGAAAACCTATAGAAGAATGCAGGAAATGAAAATCCAGCCCAACGAGCAAACCTTTGCAATTTTGTTACGTGGGTATTCATCTTTGCAAATGTACCGCGATGTTACCATCTTGTGGGGGGACATGAAAAGGGGTATGACGCAGGATAATTTAGTGATAAGCAGGGATCTTTGTGAATCGCTGGTGCTGAGCTTTATTCGGGGTGGTTACTTTGAGAGAGTAATGGAGGTAATTAGCTTTATGATGGATCATAAACTGTTTGCTGATAACGGGATGTACAGATACGAGTTCCTAAAGCTCCATAAGAATCTTTACCGGAACTTGAGTGCATCGGAGGCTAGAACAGAAGCTCAGAGAAAGAGGCTTGAGCACGTTTGCCAGTTCAGAAAATGGGCTAGGATCAACTAGTTTCCACTTTCCGATGGACAAAAGGTGGGCTTCATACTCAGCAACGCGCTAGTTCTGGGAAGTCAAAACAAAACGTCAAACTTGTGTACCATATAGTTTTTCTGGAGATTGCAGTCATTGATTTCTTCACGCCCAGTAACCAGAGTAATCTTCTGTTCGGTTTTTCTGTCATCTCCAAGTTAATGCCAGTGGCAATTACTCATCCTTTCTAAGATCATGCACATCAGCTGTACTGTAAATTGTCAACTTTGTAAAGCTCTTTTTTCTCCTATGGTGAGGAACATGTGCTGTCTCACTAGGTAAATAGATAATATAATGGTCACTACTAATTTCCAATGCTTGAACCATCTCGTTCTTCCGATCCTCTTACCTTATCATTTTTTTCGACGTCATACCAGTTGAGCTTGTTGAAGGATGAACTTGAAAGCAAGACAAGATGACGTATGAAAAAAGCTTGTCTCACTGGACATTTCGACTCGCGGACTTTGGGTTGATGCAAGAATAGATTCACCTAGGAATTATAGACATCCCACCTAGTCCGAATAAAAATATCCCACCTAGGAATAGGATGCACCCGAAAATCTGCATCCCACCTTAGCTTCTGTGTAAATCTTCTGTCGTGCTTCGCTGTTTGTGAGTTCATTCATTCCTCTTGTATGATGCAGTAAAGTGTTTGTACCTTTTCCGGATAAAAATATCCCACCTAAGAATAGGATGCACCCGAAAAAACTGCATCGCACAAAGGACAAACCCCAAGCTCACCCCCCACCCCTTTTACGATCTGTTTCTCCTCGTCTCTTCTTCTCTTCTCTTCTTCTCCTTCTTGCTTCTTCTGTCTCGACTATATATTGCAGATTCTCTAATCAGCCTTGTCACATGGTATCAGAGCAAATCTGATCATATGATTCCTTCATCCTCTTGCTGGTTTGAGAGTCCCCCAAATAAGCCTTTTCCTTTTCTTGTGTGCAGCAACCTAAAACTGTAAGTTCTACTTGTTCTCTCTCCTAATCTTTATACATATAAGACCAGAAGACATCTTTACCAGAATTTGGTTGTGGCTATGGATTACAATACTTACTGATCAAGGGAATCAATGATCATAATGTTTCGTTGATTATGCAGCCTGCTATTTTAGCATCTGGTATTTCAACTTCAACACCCTTCTTTTCTTTTCTTTTTTGTGAAATCGATGGTGCCAATTGCGTTTGATCATACGTTAGTATTTATTATGTGGAACCAAGGGCTGCTTTGTTCCTCGCACTAAATTTTCAGTCTTCTTTATCTGTGGTTTATATTTCTATCGAGATTATCACCATGAGTGATACAAAGTCTTCTACAGATAGTGTCAATGTTCTAATGACCACCATTAAATTAAATGGGGCCTCCAATTACTCATTATGGGCTGAAGTTATCAAGGTCTCTATTAATGCCAAAGGGAAACTCACATATCTTACAACAGACTCTCCTAATGCAGACGCCAAAGACTATGGTCACTGGATGAGAGAGAACGATGCACTTTTAGTATTGTTATGGAACATCATGGGACCACCCATTGCCGTAAATGTCATGTTTCACAAAATTACCAAGGGAGCGTGGGATGATCTTAAAGTAAGCTACTCACAAGACAAAATATGTCAAGAATCTATGAATTGTATGAGAAAATATTCAATTTAAACAAGGGGACAAATCTCTTGGAGAGTATTATAGTATTTTGAAAAGCATGTGGGAAGAACTCGATCTTATGAGCCTATCACTACTGATCTAAGAGACTAAAGACACAAAGAATTGAATTTCAAGTTGCTAAGTTTCTGTCTAGGCTGAATATTGACTTGCAGCCTGTGAAGAGCCAGCTTCTTGCTGGAGAGCAAGTTCTTTTTATGAATAAAGCATTTTGTCGGATTTAGCGCATTGTCCCTCCATCTTCTACATCATCTAGAAACAATTCGGCACTTTTGGCTACTAATGGTAGTCGTGGTCGTGGTGGATTTTCTAATAGAGGTTGTGGTTCTTGGCAAGGTTGTGATCGTGTTGGTAGACGCAGTGGACAGAGTTATGATCGAGAGAGCTGTAAGTATAAATACTATGAAAAATTCGGTCATAATGTTAACACTTGTTGGGCCAAGCACAACAAGCCTAAGTGGGCTTAATGATTAGTTATTGCAAATGATGTTGTGTTTGAAGGAAGTGTTAGAAATGTGTCTTTTGACGACATGAATCTATCTATCCCATCTAAGGGTAGTTTATCTGAGTCTTTGGCTCGAGATGATCTGATTACACAACTTATCAAGTGAGTTCAATAACTAGATGCTTCCAATTCCTCATCCAATGCTGCTCTTGCACGTATAGGTAACATGACCCTTCTCTCTACTTTATCTCCTAACACCTGGGTCATTGACTCGGGAGCTTCTGGTCATATGATGGGTAAGCAAGAACTATTTTCTTCCCACCAAAACTCTAGTTCTATGTCAGGAGTAATTTTAGGTGATGGTTTCTCTACTTAAATGGTTGGATCAGGGGTTGTTTCACTCACTTCTTCCTTATCCTTTTCATCCGTCTTATATGTTCCCTAACTTCCTCTGGATTTGTTATTTGTTAGTCAATAAACTAAAGCTCTTGGTTGTTTTGTTACATTTGATCCCTCTTCTTGCACTTTTCAAGACCTTTAGACAAAAAAGACGATTGTTGGAGGGCATGAACGTAATGAACTCTACTATGTGGATGGTATCTCTACTGCTGACGCTAATAGTCTAGCGTCTAGTTCTACTACCCCCATGTTATGGCATTCCCGTATATGACTTTTATCTTTATTTAAGTTACAACAAATAATTCTCAAATGTGAATCAGTGTCTACTCTTGAGTGTGAGCTTGTGAAATTGGGAAACATCATCGCAATTCTTTTCCTAGACGTAGTGATTCTCGTGCATCTACTTTACTTCAACTTGTTTATTCAAACATTTGGGGACCTCTGCATATTGCTAGTAGAAATGATTTAAATATTTTTGTTACTTTTGTGGATGATTATTTGCGTCTAATAGGGCTCTATGTGCTTCATGACCATTATGAATTTTTAACCATTTTTCAGTTATTTCATCATGAAGTTACTAATCAGTTTAATACATCCCTTAAAATTTTGTGAATTGATAATGCTCTATAATATTCGCAGAAATCAATTTCTTTGTTTTGTTTTAATTTTAGTATTATACATCAAACAAGTTATACTCGTGCCCCTCAACAGAATGATATGGCCGAGAGAAAGTACTGCAATCTTCTTGAAGTTGCTCGTTCACTCTTGATTTGTATGAATGTCCAAAAATCATTTTGGAGTGATGTTGTCCTTACTGCATGTTACCTCATAAATCGTATGCCTTCTATTGTCCTTAATAATTACTCACTGATTAGTGTTGTGTTCCCCGATAAGCCATTATTCCCTCTTACCTCTCGCATCTTTAGATGTGTCTGTTTTGTCCATAATTTACATTTCGATGTTGATAAATTATCCCCTTGTGCCACTAAATGTGTTTTTCTCAGTTATTCATGTACTCAAAAGGGATATCAATATTATGATCCTATAACTTGTACCCAATATGTTAGTGTTGATGTTACCTTTTTCGAGGGAATGCCATACTATTCTACTGAGAGTAAAGAGTTTTCGACTAACATCGTGGTAGATCTTCCTATCCCACAACTTATTCCCTTAAACTCGGTTGGTCCTTCTCCTATGTCTCTCCCTTATAGGTTTATCAGCGGCAAAAGCAGTTTATGGCACCACCAGTCTCCAGCTCTTCCATGCCCTTCGTCCAATCTCCTTTCTTGCCTCCTGGTCCAGACAATCTTCCACTTGTCCTTTGCAAAGGTACTCGTTCTTGTACATAAAAATCCTCTTTTGCTTATCCTATCGAGCATTATGTTTATCTCTCACATCTTCCCTTTCCATTACAAAATTTTGCTTTATCATTACATACTCACACAATTCCAACTTCTATCACTGAGGCCTTATCTCGCCTTAAGTGGAAGAGAGCTATGGATGTAGAAATGGAAGTTCTTGTGTCTCGCCAAACATGGTCTTTGGTTGATCTTCCACCTGAGAAAGATGTTGTGAAGCGTTAGTGGGTGTACATTATCAAGTACAACCCGGATAGCTCAGTTGAGCTTCTAAAGGCCTGGCTTGTTGCTAAATGTTTTACTCAGACTTATGGGGTGAATTATTTTGAGATGTTTTCTCATGTGGCACGTCTTAATTATGTTCGTGTTATTATTTTTCTTACTGCTCAAGGGGAGAATCATAGTAAAGTATGTCGGCTGCATAAGGCTATTTATGGGTTGAAACAATCTCTAAGAGCATGGTTCGAAAAATTCAATTTAGTGATTTGGAGACGTGGCTTCCACCAGTATTATTATGATCATTCCGTTCTTGTTCGCAAGAAGAATCGGGAGTTGTCGTTCTTGTTGTAGCATCCTGGGAAACCAGCTCTCGCAATAAGAATTTGGATGTTAATAATAAAATGTCCTTACGGTATATTGCAAATGCGACATAAGTAATTTTGTAACTGAATAACTTATGTGGGGGTTGTAGTCTCATGTAATAACCTCGACACCTTATATAACAGAATTTGAGAACCTTCGACTTCATATGACGGTTATTTTGGATATATTACAAAAGGAAGTCACCCTAAAGGGAGTTGCCACGGACAACCCCTTAAATAAACGTGCAACGTCACAAATTTTCTTTGAATAATTGAATTGCTACAATTTACGAAATTTTTTTAGCAATTCGATAATCAAAGTGGCGCATTGGATTATTGCACCTAAGATTTGGTGGTACTCTGGAAATTAAAATTGAGACCAGTCTCTTAAGGTTGCAGAACCTAGGCCCGACCAATTTATGTTATGTGACCTTGGGAAGGACCTTACTTGCAATCAGTTTGAAGGGGGGCGGATACAAATTGAAAGAAATTAGGTGGAGTTGTGCATGCCTATGCATGAGGCGAAATGGAAGAAATCTCGGACAAATGGAAATTAACTTCAAATAATTTCCAAAGAGCTAATGATGAAAATCATAGGAAAAAAGAAAGCAATCAAGCACACCCCTTCCCTCGTTGGATCAGTGGGCTATACAAAAGGAAGGGAGAGCTTTTCCTTTCTTTTCTTCCTGAGAAAACTCTCGAACGAAGAAGAGCAATTGCAGGAGCCTCGGAAAATTCTCGGTTGCCATTTGCTCGTCGACTTCACCCATGATCTTCCTTCAGAGCTTCAGGCCGTCGCTCTCTTTATCGCTTTAAGGCAAATAAATATGTCCTCTCGCCCTTTCTCGCTTCAATACATGTGTTAGCTGAGTGTATGTCTCGAAAGGTTTTGCCAGTAGTTGAGGAACCTTATTAATTTTGGGGCCATGGTTGTTGTCATCTAAGAATGACCATCGTAGACCTTAAAGTTGTTAGAATTGGGTGACGACTAGCGATAATGAGAGCGAGCTTTGCCGGGCTACGTACACCTAAATCGAATGTTGTGCGCTTGATTATATCCGGAAATTACATTGAACCACTCGGAGATGTGTGCATACATGGAACCGAAACTAAATTGGATGAAGTTGAGGAACCAGCACAATGCATGTTGACAAATATGAGTGAACTTGTATCGTACCTGAGTGATGACGTTGATTTTGTGCATAGCATATAACATATGCATCTCATTCGGTGGAAGGGTGAGGCCATGAAAATGAGACTTTGCAAAGAAATTGTACCCCGCGGGATTCGGGATACCCTGGTTGTGGTGCCAGGTGGACCGCACGATAGCGCGAAGCCTCAGGGTGAAGATGGCCGTGGGCGTGGAAGTTGCCATGGTGACTGGCGATGAGCTTAAACGAGACTCGGTTTGAGGCCTTAGCGCGAAAAAGCGTATGGAGAAACTGAGAATGCATGCATGTGTTCTCACACAAATCATTTGCATCACTGTTTGACACGTGAAATTGTTCCTTGTGTTTGTATTTGGTTGATGTGGTTATGCTTCCAGCTCTACATGTGTGCTGAGTCGAGTAAGTGAGAGAGTATGGTTATTTACTCGCGCAGGTGCTTACACTTGTTTTTGCTGTTTTAGACTGACAGAATGGGGTCAATCCCGATTCCTCCCTAAGCTCGTTACGGCCTTCCCTTGTCCTTCACTATCGAGTCGTAAGACTTCGACCTTCCCGACACCCCTGACATCACCTTGACTCGCGTCGTCTCAATCTTTGTTGTCGATGTGGGAGTTGGAATGGCCCACATTGTATACAAGTTCGTGGCCATCTTTATCACCATCGACAGCCATAAAGAATGGCCAATCCCACACAAGTTTCTCGATGGGGACGACGGTGCCGAAGATGGGGCTACAGGGGCCGATGGCGGCGAAGGCGGGGCTTCTGGCGATAGTGGTGGAGAGGATATGGCCACTGGTGGGGGGCCGAATACTGCAATGTAGGGAGTGATCAGGATGACATGTTGGACGTAGTTTTCTTTTGCAAGACCATGAGACTATAGTATTGGGACGTGGCATTTTGGTGCGGCATTGAGTAGTAAGAGCAAGAGATTATGGTACTAAATCAGATGTTTGCGGGTTGACTGTTGCTCCCAGGTGTTAACGGGTTAAGAACTCGAATGTAAATATACTTCTGTTGGACTATGAAGAATGTTAAACTAGTAAAATTGATGTGTATATAAGTCCCGAAATTCTCAAACCCAAGTGAATGCCTTTCTCATAGTCTGTAACACTAGCATAAGCTAATGGTGTTGTGCGAGCATAACTTAAAGCATGCTTAGACTCGAGTAAAAACTGCGTATAAGAGAAAATGGTAATTACTTTGCAAATATATGCCACACTAAGTAAGCTCGATTGTCCAGATAATAAATTTGAAGTGCCTGCCGGACAAATGGGTCCTAATTTATGCGTATCCGCCAGGCTTGTACTCTCAACTTGACGTGCTCACGTACATCCGAATGTCATCATCATGCGTGACTAAGTTAAATTTTTCAAGTCGTGTAGTGCAAGAAACAAATAGATGAGATTAACTAGGAGATCTAGTGCAAGAAACAAACAGATGAGATAAACTAAGAGATAAGCAGTATTAGGAAGCCATGACATGCTGTGGTACGTGAGACCAAGATGCTACACTTGTTGTGTATGTGGATGATATAATTGTCTCTGGCAATAACGTGATCGGCTGAGATCAAGTCTTTTCTTCAGCAAAAGTTTCCAATTAAAGACTTGGGAGCTCTTGAGTGTTTTTATTTTTTTGGGCATTGGAGTATTGTGAAGTAAGAAATGTATTAATTTGTCTCAGTAAAAGTATGTTCTTGACCTTTTGTGTGAGATTGGTACATTAGCTTCCAAGCCAGTTGATACTCATATGGAGCCAAAACAGAAGTTTGAAGTTGATGGTAGAGATGATATTGAAGATAAGCATCAATATCAACGTCTAGTTGGGAAACTAATTTATCTTATTGTTACACGTCTCGATACTTACTTTGTTGTTGGTGTGGTGTTGTTGATGTGGTGAGTCAATTTATGGAGTCACCCAAGAAGGCTCATTGGGATGATATTTGTCGAATTCTTCGATATCTTAAAAACTCTCATGGCAAGTGATTGATTTAAAAACTGAACGTTTCTTCCACTCTGATTGGCTATTCTGATGATGATTGAGCCAAGTCAGCATGTGATCGGTGGTCTACGACTGGTTATCGCACTCTTGATAGTAATTTGGTTACTTGGAGAAGCAAGAAGTAGATTACTTTTGCCAGATCTAGCACAGAGGCTGAATATTGTATTGTGGCACATATTGTAGCTGAAATGTTTTGATTGAAATCCCTCTTCAAGAGCTTGGATTTTCTATTAGTCAACCTATTGATAAGATATGTGATAATCAGATAGCTATTTATATTACTGGAAATCTTATTTTTCATGAGCGAACTAAGCATATGGAAGTTGACTACAACTTTATTCGTGATGTTGTGAAGCGGGAGTGGATTGCTACTCCTTCGTTACCTCTAGAGATCAGTCTACTGATATCTTCACTAAAGCATTGTTTCATCCAGCCTTTGTTGTTGGTTGTTTCAAGCTGGGAATGGATGATCTATATGCTCCAGCTTGAAGAGGAGTGTTGCATTGCTTTAGATATAGGGCTTGTTTATGTGTTTTATTTCTTTTAACATAAATAAGGATATTATGGTCGATAGGTGTAGGGTTTTGTAATATAGAAAAATCAAAGAACTCCTTATTGAAATTTTACGATCCGTTTTTTTTTCTCCTCTTCTTCTCCTTCTTGCTTCTTCTCTCGACTATATACTACAGATTCTCTAATCAGCCTTGTCACATAAAACATATGATATTATATTTGAACTTTATTTACTCGACCTTTCCTATGAAGAAAAAATATTCAGAAGGCGAAATGCAACGTTTATCATTAGAAGGAAAGCGAAATTTTCTATCGGCAAACTTATTTTGTAGACACTGTAATTTCTAAGTGTGTACTCTCTCTTTTTTTTATATATAGACTTTTAAGTACATATTTTCAAATGGGGCTATGCTTCGTCTTTTTTTTTTTTTTTTTTTTTTGCCTCCATTGCCCGGACACCTATGAAACACTCTATAAACCCCACAAACTGTTAAGTTTAGACCTTTAACCTGCATAGTTGATCTTGAGTCAGAGCAAGTTACGCTCAGAGATTAACGTCATCATGCGATTCGGGAGATGTTATGCGCCTAGAGAAGGAGGTAACTAAGGAGAATGTCGAACAACTACCACCCGTCATTAAAACGAGTTAGTACGAAGTCATAGAACAGCAACGGGAAATGCCCGCGCTAGACCTCTCCAAAAAATTCAGAGAAACACAAGAAGGCACCGATGAAGAAGAAGCTCTTTCAGGTCGAGCGGGGACGCGGTGCAGCCTCTATCGCTCCCTCGTCATCTCCTTGTCCAAATGGAAACCCAAACCACCAGTTGATAATTCAGCAGTCGGTTTAGACATGCAAACCAGGAAAGCACCTCACGCAGGCTTATACAGACACGGTCGAGCACCCAAATGAGCTCATCACTTCAATTCCCGTCGATTCGACGTTATTGACAAACGATTAGACCTCGAGAACCGTCCGCCCATAGTCACAAGATCACAATTTAGCAAAAACAGAACTGACAAAAATGAAAAAGAACAAAAGGGAGTGGCTGGTCTGGCATGCGCGTGGTCCAAATTGGCGAATTTTACTTTTAGTTCCGCATTTCTTATCCAGTTCCTCTTCCGACATTCTAATCAGTATTTCTTCAAAGGAGGAACACCGATTGTTAGCTGCGGCCGAACGAAGGGCCTTCCACAAGGCTTATAGCAAAAGCGTTGAATGTATCGAGAGACGCGAGCGTAATGAGATGCGTTGCCCATGTGAAGTCAGTATTGGTTGTTGGAATATATTTTTAATATATTTAATTGTGGGATTTATTAATTGTTATTGTAAATATTAATTGGTTTAATAAAAAAAATCTTAATTCTAGTCGGATATGGGGCTGAATACTGTGGGCCAAGATAAACATAATCTTTGATGAGAGTATATGTTTCATTCTCTATAAATAGAGCTCAAGTCCCTCCTCTAAACCTTAATATTCGAAAAACCTCATATAAAGAGTCATCAGAACGATATTTGATGGGCCGTCTCATTGAAACCAGCGATAAAAGTGGTTCATAGAGGAGAAAGATCTTGTGCATTGGATCGTCGTAATTCCGCATCAAGAACGATAGAACGATAGATCCGCAATAAGGTGCGTTTATTCTTTAACTCTATGGATTGGTGATTCATGTATCTATACGTGCGATCCTTAGGTCGTTGCATATGGATAAAATTCGCAGCTTACATGTGGTATCAGAGGCTACACGTATTAAATCGCGAATCGTGTTATCGGTAATTTTAGAAATTTTATGTTGAGAAAAATTTAAAAAATAACGATATATTTGAAAAGTACACATCGAGAGGACAAAAACCGTGAAAAATAACGCTGGTACGTTGAAGCTGATCAAATTGGGTCTAGCGTTTTCGGACGAGAACGTGAACTTTCTTGCACGTACCACTGTTTCATTAAAAAAAAAATTCAATTTCCATGAGTTCCACGTAACCCAAGAGATGTTGGTGATTCAATGAGTTCCTGCGCCATGTATTATTAATTTCAATTAGAATTAAATTGGATTTTTTCTACGGAGATTTTGATCGTCGAACAGCTCACAAGCGTTTTTTCAAGGGGTTTCTGTATATGTGCGTGAGACTCAAATTTAAAGAAAATTTCTCATTGTATCTCAACGCTACGAACTTTTGCTTGTATGCTTGTGCTCTATAATGTGGTATATTTATTTTACATGTTTAATGCTTTTATGAATGGAAAATAGAACTCTAAATACGTGTATATTTTGGAGTATTTTTTCATATTTCCATACATTTCTATATGGGTTTGTGAAATACAGATACAAGCTTACATAAAAGTACCACATATAATTATGTGGAGAATGATTTATCAATTTCATGTTTATGGTTTGACATGAATTGTTGAGGTGTCGATAAAAATTAGTAAAGCGTGTAATTTTGAGAATGATTACCCCTAATTTCTGAAATTACGTATATACAGCAAATGTGAAATATGAAGTTATATATCAATTTCAGGTAAATTTAGTTGGGTTGTGACCGCCAAAGCGGCACGCTCGGTTGAGTTTAATAAAGAACATGTTAAATAATAGTAGGATGTTTCTTGTTTTAATACATAGTTATACTCCCAAAAGAGGTAATTGTGTATTCTTGCATGGAGGGTTACATGTACAGCATATGATTGAGGATTGATTAGTTTAAGTACTATCATACACCCAAAGGTGTTGATTAATGAAAATTGAAATAAATTCTCATGACCGCTGTAATGTAGGGAGTATACAACTACATGTCATGTTTTCTGCCCAAAGTTGATTATATGATGATGTATATATCTCTCAAAGTGAAATTTCACATTATGCTAATTGAAAATATTGATTGTTTTTCAGTCACCGTTTTTGTGAACGGCAACTCTGTTAACATTGAGAATTGAGATTCATACGGGTTAAATTTGTTAGAATTGAATGACGATTTTATGTTTACAAATGATTAACAAATATTTGTATTGCTCTTGTCAAGAAAGACCTCGTACTTCTCAATTTCATTAGTGAGAACTTTCAAAATAATTATGTGCTTGTTGGGTAAAGAGTGATTGGATTCGCTTGTTTGATATAAAGCGATCTATTAAAGAACACTTAAAAAGTGTTTTGTCAATTAACTTCACTGTTAAATAAATGAAGGAAACCTTGAAGACTTTGAAATTATATCTAATATATTGTTAAGAGCGGTACATATCTGTAATGACTCATCAATATCAAGTGTAATGGTTCTATTAAAATTAAAAATTACGTCTTAAAGTTGGTGAAATTATTTATTGAGCGGTTTTGAAATCATACTCATAAAGAAATACATAAACCACTTATCACACTAACTATTTGGGTTCATTGAAAGCATTTTTGGGAAGTATGGTAACTGCTACTTCTTTTATAAGAAGAACGGTTACATAAAGGAATACTACAGTTGAAAAAAAAACTTGGTTATCAAAATATGAGCATAAAGTAATGACTCTTTGGCTTTGGTTTGTCAATTTATTCTATCTAAAGTCTCATCTGATTTGTGATGGCTAGATAGCAGTGCAACATATTATGTTGCGTTTACCTTATAAAAATTCATAAACTGATAGATATCAAATCAGGATGAATCAAACTCGCTATAGAAACAACTATAAAGCGGATGTTGAATTAATGGGAATGTCATTCTGGATTTTGATTTTAATGTGCATTAAGAAACATATTTTATGTACTCTCCTTAAAGACGTAATTTATTTTCCGTATCAAGTTTGAACATGTATAGTTACTTTGAGATTTCAAATAAAATAATTACTATTTTTTTAAATTAAAATAAAGTCAGGGACTACTCTATGAATTGTACAGATTATGCTTATTTCCCAATGAAAGATACGTCGTTTATACAGCTGAAACGTTGTTTGCAAAAGATCTCTGCTCAAGAAACAATCATGCGCATTATGGAATAAATTTCTTTGTCACATCAATAAATAAAGAGTGGAAAGACTAATAAAAGCAAGTTTTTTGCCCACTCTTAAAAGTGACCTAGACACATGCGTAGATTGGAGTAGAGGTAAGATAATTAAGATAAATGATGAAACTATAGTCGATAATTATGACCTATTGAAGGTCATTTATACTGGTATAAGTGGATCTTATATAACAATATTGTGTAGAGTTTTTATTTCATCACATTTAAATGATGATTTTCTCTATATGTTTTGTACTTGATTAAAGAAAAGTTTATTTTTTGTGACAAGTTCAATATATTTCTGACTACAGTAAAATAAAAATAAAAATAATAATTATCAGATTTGATTAAGGTGGCGAGTTTCATGGTTGACATGGCAATGTTGGATAATTTAAAGAGCCATTTACCAAATGTTTAAGAGGATTTTGGGATTGTGACTTTGTGCCCGGTAGTCCTGAATAGAAAGGTTTGGCTGAAAGGCAAAATCACACCATTTGTATATGATGAAGAGCATGATTTGTAAAATCAATTTATATGACTTTTGTGGGGTAAAACTTAAAAAATAACCCTTTATGTTTCTACCGAAACTATTTCATTGACTTATTTTGAAACACAGATTAGACATTAATCTAGTTTGAACCATATTAAGGTTTGAGGTGTTCATGCAGAAATAAAGTTACATAATCCAACATTGGATAAGTTAAATTCCAAAACCACTCAGTTTTATTTCGTACCTTACTCAGTTCATCTAAAAGGGTATTGATTTATCTTTCCAAAAGAAAAACAAAAATTGTGGAATTACAGATAACAAAATTGATGGAGCTTGATATAACCGAATAAGAGTAGTTGCTCACAAACTATTAAAAGTACTGGTGTGCTAGGGATCACTGTGTCGTTTTTCTGCCATACATATGATCATGGAACAGTTTGATTCTGTTGGGGTTCAGGTTCTTGTTATTAAGACAATTCTTAATAAAGTTTATTAGACCCCACAAGCGCAGAATAAAAGTTAAAGTAGCTCTTCCTAATTAATTTATTAGGAAGAGATGATCAGTTGTACCATCACACTAGATAGTCTATCCAGAAGAGCATGATTGCAAAATTGACGATATAATTGATCTAATAATTTATACAGTTGCTATTTCTTGTTCATAATTAGAACTTGGGTGCATAATAGATGAGATACATACTATGAAACATACGGTGTTTGAAAACTTATTAGGATGCCTCAAGGTCCCAAGACCATCTGCTGCAATTGGGTGTGTAAAACTTAAAAGGGTGCATAATAGATGAGATACATACTATGAAACATACAGTGTTTGAAAACTTATTAGGATGCCTCAAGGTCCCAAGATCATCTGCTGCAATTGGGTGTGTAAAACTTAAAAGTACTTCAGATGAAAGTTTTTGTTTACTCTACCAAATTATATTTTGATCATTGTTTTATTTGAAAAGTTTAAAAACAGACTGGTAGTGAAATTTTTCATTCATAAAGAATGAGAGGACATAAAATAAGTTTCCTTTTCAGTCTCTTATAAAGTTTTTTTAGAGTGATTAAAGTATTAATAACTCATTATAATAAGGAGTTTTACCATACAGATATTGAAACTTCTCTTTGATTGGATATCTTGATTTGAAAGTCTTTTTTATGTAATCCTAAAGTTTTGCAGCAGATGATGCGGATAAACTTGTGCATAAAGAAAGAGGAATCCCATATAAATGCCATGGAATAAAATTTAATCATGTTCATGGGTATTCTAGACTGAAAAGTCTATTTTATGGGATCAAGTAAGCTTTTAGACAATTGTGGCTTGAAGTTTCATAGTATTGTTGTTATATTCTGTTCTGTCAAGAACAAAGTAAATTGATATAAATACTGCAAGATCAGTGAGAGAAATTTATTTTCTTTGTATCTTATATAGAAAATATCTTGCTTGAAAGCATTTTTCTTGAATTAATGCATAAGGTGAAATAGATATTGTCAAAGCGTTCTGACATGATTAATCTTGATAAGGAATATTTTGTCTTGGGCATAGAGATCCATATGGATCGTTCTCGCCATATGTTGGGTTATTTCTAGAGAACACACATTGATTGTATTTGGTATAAAGTGTTGCAAGTCAAGAGTTAATCCTGTTATTAAGAGCAATAGATTGAATCTGCCATATTGTTTTCATAAAGTTATGAAAAAAAAAACCCCAAATAAGGAATATACCATATCAGGGTGCACTTAAAAACATCAGCTTTGAGGTACTTAAAGAGAACAAAATACTATATGCTAATTTACAGACATATTCAGGACCTGCAATTAGCAGGGCGTTCGGATTCAGGCTTTGTTAGCTGTTAAGATGATGTGAAATTGACAACTGTGGACATTTATATGTTTGAAGAGAAGTGCAATACTATAGAAAAGTGCAAACATAAATCTATGTAATCCTCGATTAAGAAAGCAGAGTTTGTAGTACGCTTTTCATTTGTTATTCTGTTATTTGGCTCCGGAATCTCATTAAAGAGTTGACGAATTTAATTTTGTGAATAAACCCATAGAGTTGTATTGTGACTATAATTCTACAGTTTTATTTATTAAAAGCAGCAGAAGTCTCGGGGGTCTAAATAT